>QLOI01003482.1:0-15519 GCA_003313605.1 Tuber umbilicatum | reverse complement strand
ACCCTTCCGGGCTCCGGCATGGGATAAGGCTAAGTCTACTGTAAGATCCAGCAGGGTCGTTACATTCTGAGCGCAGTGGCCCTCCCATCGGTTTGCCCACCCACCCTGAAGCAAGTCACCCAAGCTTCTTAGAATGATACCGCCCTGTCATCTTCGCATCATGGGAGCCTCGAGCCTCCTGGGAGGCGGTTGCCTTCACCAAAATCAAATACCATATTATATCACATGCAGAGATCCGCATTCCCATGACCTTTTGGATGACTGGCCTCTCCTTCCGCTGTTGCTGGCAAACAGATCTCTAACCAAATAACCAACGATGCCGGTGTCCTACTTCATCTAGCACATGCCTTTACTAAGATATCAGATGGGGCACTCGCAAAATCAAGTGCAGTTTTGCGAACGTTGCCAGAGCACAGGCCAACTACCACTTTTGAGGGGTGTATGTCCGGGCTGGCACTGGGGAGTCATTGGCGAGCGGAGGGTGTATGAGATTTCAAAGGGACTAGGGTGATGTTAATGAATGTGCGGTGGTTGATTCCTCCGATAAAGACAAGAGTAGTAGTATCCAGGAAAGTGTTGAATCAAATTACCCAGGGGTCTTATAATCTCTGAATGCCTGCCACAGCATATCTTCTTGGCGGCTTCTTTGTTGGTATGGTTCACGTTATCAATTTTACCGAAGACATTAGCTTAACCGTAGCTATAGTTCTTGGACAAAAGTCATTATTGGTGGCCTCAAGTACCGGCTAAAACACACCAAAATTGACTAAATTCGGGGTCACGGAAATCCCAATCTGCACCTCTACCTCTCAATCAATTGAAATGAAAAACACATCAATAACTGAGCTATGCAGCAGCTTGTGGTCCATGCTCGACAGGTTTCTCTTCCAGCACCCAATTCAGGGGGGCAGGCCACTCCTTTTGAAGTTCCAGGTAGGCTATCAGTACGCCGCACTCCTCCGGAGTGATGTTTTTCGCTGACAGTAATTATAAGATCATTCCCTTGTACGTGCTTTGAGACTTCGTCGTAGAGGCGTGTTGCACGAAAACTAAGGTGGTCAAACTTAAGACAATGGTCACGTACCACCTTTCTAGCAATTTTTTCAAATCTCTGAGTACCCGCAAGAGCATTGAGCATGATCTGCACTCGAGCGTGTTTTGGTACTTTGATTTTTCCGGTTTTTTTTTGCAAAGTAGACCATCCGTTCTGCCACTACGGATTAGTAACCAGTTAACAGACATGTGTTATTAAAGCTTACCAAGGGCACCGCGGACATCAAAATTGCCCTTCATACGCAGATTGTCGTCAATGACATTCAGAATAACCGCCGATGAAAAAGTTAAAAAAGCAACTCCTAGGGGCCATGAGATTAAATTACCTCAAGGCTGGTATTTTCCCTGGCTTGATCATTCATTTCACGATATAGCTTGTCCTTCTCGGCATCTTTCTCGGCACCCATCTGCTCGTTGCGCTTAGGGATGGATTTTGTATTTATACGATATTGGATAATACGATACAATACGGTATTTAAACGGTACAATATTTTAAAATACCTATCTCATTTGCTTCTACAAAATTGGTTCTACAGAAATGTATGGCTTGAGTTAAATAGTGCATGCAGATATAGAAGTAGAAGAAGACTTCTTATTTTAATCATCTCGATTTTAAATTCTAGACAATTATAGGTAACTAGTTCTGCTCAAAGCCTAGTATTCAAAGGTGGAAAAATTGCCTTCCAAGCAGTCTATATCAGTTCAAGCTATATCCTTAGTTCTATTTCCATCCTCGTCTGAATCAAGTCCTATTCAAGTTAGTTAAGCACAGCCTAAAGAGTTTTGTAAACAAAATTATTCCATAGTAATACCTTCATTCTCATCTGAGTCACCATACTCATCCATTCCAACAATGACATTCTCTAACTCAATCTTTGCCTGGTTAGAAAGATCCTGCCATTTTCTTGGCTCACTTTCTTTTCTATCCAAAACAAGGCGGTTCAGGTAGATGTAGGTAAGCTTGTTGACACGTATGGGGTTAAGCTTGTTCCGAACTTTGGAATGGATAAAATTCTGAACCGAAAAGGACCTCTCACTGGGAACTGAATTTGCTTGTGTGCGGAAAAGCCTTGTTGCTAATAGTGACAGCTCGGGACAAAAGCTGTGTTGCGCATGCCAGAAAGTCATAGGAGATGCAATATTCCATGCAATATTTTGAGGACCAAATGGTCCATCCTTTGCACGATACATATAATATAGTTGCTGAACCTGGTCTTGTAGAGATTTATCGTTGAAGGAACTCTGAATATAACCTATTACCTGATTTTGCTGCTCAATAGTAGTAGTTGCAGTAATATTCTGTGGTGTTAGGAAGTAGGCTGTCCAATGTAGTGGTAAAACCTGACGTCCCATTCTCTGCTCAAATAAGCTCAAAGATTGGTTAAGACCGGGTTGTTGGTTAATCTGAGATTGTAGATGAGTTGAAATACTTAGCCAACGGGAAACAACCAAGCCAAGATGTGACTGTGTAGATTCTGATTGAACTTGGATTGCATGAATAGGAAGAATAACATCACGCAACTCCTCAACATTGTTCCAGAATTCTCTTGAGCATAAAAGTTGAGCAACTTCTAGATCTGAAGATGCTTGATCATCCAGCACATATGCCTTGAGTGCATCCTTATTTTGATAAATGGAATCCATAGATCGTGCTTGAGTTCCCCACCTGGTAATTACCGAGAGGGTTAAGGCACATGTTTTGCCATAAACTGTCTTTTGTTTTTCTCGAAGGAGAGATAGTTGAAGTGGTGATCTGCGGAATTTTTTGATTACCAGGGTAACCTGATTCAAGATAATCTTATACTGTGGAATACTGAGTATATCCTTGATAAGTAGCTAGAGGCCATGGGAATCGCATGGGACGAACAATGCCTTGGAGCTTTGTAATCTTGGATCCATATTGAGAATCTTCCATAGACGCAACATGGAGAAGCAGGTATCCGTAGCAAAACTATTAACTCGAGTCCACTCGCCACTTATAAGCGTATCAAGCTTATCCATTAACCAAGTAGCCAAATTCTCAGCTGAGACAACCATGGACCCAACATTTTCTGAGCAGTAATGAAAGGTTCCTTTGTCGGTATTGATAGATAAGTTAATAATGCGATCCTTGGATACATTCTCACTTTCGTCAGTGATAATATTAAGATAGTAACTTGAGTTGAGAACTTTATCAACATCTTTCTTGACCAGCAGATAGGTGTCATCAAGAAGGCTAGTTCGTAATCGGCTTGGAATTGGTGGTTGGTAAGCAGGGGAAACCTTCTGAAAAGGTACCAGAAAGTATTGAGATCGTGTAATCTGAAACGGTAGGTTGTTCATATATACTGCTAATGCAAAGGCAAGATCGGTTTCGTATTTTTCAGTGGTAGTGAGACGCTGAATTTGTTTGGTGATCAGAGTTTGGTTGCTAGAGGATAGCGTTTGCATTCCAATTCCCATTGTGCCTTGCAAGCTCATCTGCTCTTGGTACTTAATACAAGCAAGTAAATGCTCACCATGACGGGTTGGACTTTTTGAAAATACTTTGCTACAGGCAATACAGCGAACCGATTCAAGCTTTCATATTTTTAGTATATGCTCTATTTAAATCATTTGGAATTAATTAGATACTCATCTTTCTTCCAGCTTCAGGTGGTACAACTTCGAAGGCATCATGAAGTTGGGCATCCTTTGTACGGCCCTTAATATATTGTTCTGTTTTTTTGTTGTAGAATCTGATGTTGTTAGACGTATTGTAGGAAAAATAGAACTTTACATGGAGGATGATGGAGCAAACTTTCTTATAAAATACTAGAAGTCTAGAACAGGGGTTGACAGAAGCCCTAATACAAGGCTCATTTTGGAGTAATTAATACAAAGATTTTATATTTAGGGTCTATGATTTAGGGTTTTAAAATTTGAAGTACGTATGTATGGTATGTTTGGTATAAAATCAAAAGTATAAAAAACCATATATTATGATAATATACTTATTTTATAAATCCTTAGTTGCGCTCATACCAGGTTGCCTCAATGGCCTTAATATGTTCCTTGTACTCCGCAAACGAAAAGTTTCCCAATTTCGTTTTATAGCCACACTTAGCTAGTATAGGGTATGGATGAAAATTGTTGGGCATAGCAGGACGATAGGCAAGGGTGTAGGCTTTCGGAAGGAGTGTGTAACTAGAACTAGGCACATTCCTCCACTGTTTCTTGCTCAGCAAACATGTTAGTAAAGCTCATTCAGGTTAAGCGGTTCATAAATATCTTACTGGAATGGTTTAGAATTTGAGTAGAATCCATTGCATGCGCTGGCTCATTTTACTGGCAGAAAGGAAATTCGTGAGCGTCATTGAATTTATCGTAATTAAGCCGTGATGGGGATGAAGAAGAAACAAGATGTTCTTAGGGGGTGGATGTCGGATGAGTTGTTGTGACCTTTTCTCCGGATTAGCCTCTTAAACCTTAACCGTGCTGTAGGAGTGCCGTCAAACTGCGAAAGTCGCCTAGCATCTTTTGAAGTGACGGGAACCTTGGCACGGTTAATCACTCTCGGTATACTGAGCAGTACAGATTTCACGGTATTTTGAGTTTTGCATCTATTTCTAAGAAGATTCTATCGTGGTGTAGTTGGTTCCTCATCATGTTGCCAGTCAAAAACAAGGACTTTTCACTCACTAAACCCAACTTGACCACTATTCATGGGGGCCGAGTCATGCACCCCTCTCCCAGGACTGCTGCTCTACTTTTCCTCACCCCCGGCAACCCAGTGTGATACGTTCCCTCAGAGCCCAAAGGCAGCCCTGCAAATTAGAGGCCAACAGAAAGTATACATGAGATCCAAACCTTGGTGCTGGAGGCCCTAGTGCATGTTGACAAAAATTACAGAGGACCATTCCTACTGCCATGAATAGCATTTGAGGCCGGGGAAAGCATTCGACAGTGGATAGGTAGTGCTCCATTCATCGAGTTCATACAACAGTAGATCAGAGTACCCTGTGGGAGGGCGTAGTATCTATTAGCGGCGCCACCCCTTCCTTGCGTTAATAACTATATTCATCAAAATCACAAAACGCCACTCGACAAACACTTATTTTCCAGGCCACCATCTTCAGCCGGCCCCACTGTCGACAGCACTTGCCCGCGCACTTCCCCAGATCAGGAATACAACACAACGCGATCCATCCCCCAGTTCCCACAACTGCTAGGCAGGCAATGGAAGAGGTTAGCGGATTTGGGATTGGTGGGAGCAGTGGTACCTTTTCACCAACGATCACGCGGCCTTTCAAATAATACTGCCAGCAGTTGCTGCAAATGCCACTTTTTGGAGCTGGGTAAATAATTTGCAGGAGTTGAGAAGTCCCATCTAGTTACATTGCGAGCGCAAAACTGTGATTGCACCACCCGCCTTTCGTCGCCTTCTGCTCTATTTCCCGTGCATGCACCCCCCGCTGCATCATTCCTCTCTTCTCTAATAAACTTCGACAACCAGAAATGAGGATTGAAAAGAACGAGTGATCGTCTGTGATCCCCACTGCGATGACTAAAGCACCCAAAAAACTCTGAAACTCTTCAAGACTAAAAGCGGAGAAGGAAACTCTCTGTCATTCAACATACAACGCGATGGTGCAATGCTCTACTAACTGACTAAACGGTGAACACAGGTGTATAAATCAAATGCGACAAAGCATCCTCCTATCCTTCCACCGATCACCACACATGCCCGCTCTCTTCCAATCTCATCCACATAATTCTGCCTTTCCACTGCAAGCGATCACGCTGAAAAAAGAAAGACAAACACTACAAAGATTCCTACCGCTCCAGAGCCTCGCACTCTCCTTCTGCTCTGCGTAGTCCCTATGGGCTCTCCGGCGGTGATACCGCTACCAACAGAAACATCTCACGAACCAGCGAACGAACAACAAACTGCCGGTGAACTGCGAACACGGCAAACGAAGGATGAAGGGGTCAACAGCAGCGGGAATGAAGCGCTCACGAACGAGGGAGGATCGAGGGAACAACTAAATTGCAGAAAAGGTGGATGACAAAGACAAATCAAGAACACGAACCTCTCATGCTAGAGGGAAAACAATGGAGCGAATAAACAAGCCGAGTGCAGGCATGAACACCCCGCACGAGTGTCAAGAACATAAAGTGGTGACAGGATCAACGCCTCTAAGGGTCAGCCGCGCACCTTGCATGAGTGCTATCTACACTCACCAATAGTGCCAGGCACACTACTGTATCGGCCATACAACCGGGTATGAGAGTCAGCAACACCACATCAAGGTCCGGCTCACTGGCTCATTACTAGTCTTACAACACGCATAATTAAACATGTCAGCAGGCAAGTGGGAATGATGTTCGATCGCGGCATATCGCCCAGTATCACGAGGACACACCTACCTTACCAAATAGGTTAGCAGACTAACACCTCCCTTGTCCCACCATGCTGGCCCTGCATCTCTCCCCCGCACCATATCCTCGCGTGCACCAGGTAACATCTTTGTCAAACCCTCCAAGTGAGTGATCCACCGCGACGGCGCATGATGGAATCCACAACATGCAGGTATATACCAGTAGTCAATCCATGCCAACCTATCAAGTGATGAGAAATCTTTCAGCGCAGAGACCACTCCCAATCTATTGTACCCATCGGGACTGGATCCTCCACCCAATCCAAATGTCCTGCCTCTACCCAATGCCCACCCCTGACCTCAGCCTCATGAACCACTCCATAATATCGGCCCCAAGACCCAACCCAACCCCCATCCCGTGTCAGAGTGCCAGCCGCATAGATGTGTCTACCGATACCCACCCCATATCGCCCACCCCCATAACCTCCACTCCAGAATCTCCATGTAGTGTTGGGGTCCCACCTGATATTGCGTTTCCCAGTGGGCGCTGCTCCTCAAGCAGAATATCCAGACATCGCCGCTTGGGTGAGACCAGTGTTGGGGCCCCCAGTGGTGTTGGGCTTCCCAGTTGCCGGTGACGAGCTACTACAATCCCTAGCTCATCCTAGGCGCTCATGGGATAACTACGATACAGCCCAGGCCGGGTAATGCTTGCAATTCTCCGTCGGGTTTCCATTCGAGCACCCCTACGGGGCTTCACTGGAGCCTTAGGGTATTGCCACTTGCGTGAGAGACCGTTGTGGGGGTCCCCGGTTGTGTTGGGGTCCTCCGTGATGTTCGGTTTCCTGGCAGCCGCCACTTCTCAAATGTAACATCCGGACATTGCCCTTTGCGCGAGACTGGTGTTGGGGTCCCCGGTGCTGTTGGGGACATCTATAATGTCAGGGTTCCCGGCTGCCGCCGCTCCTCAAACGTCCAGTCCAAGTATCTCCGCTTGCGCCTGAAAGGTGTTGCAGTCTCCTGTGGTGTTGAGGTTCCCAGTGTCGGCAGGGGACTAGAACTGTTTCCCAGTCTTGACAATGGTTCACGAGGATGTCGTAGCAATGTTCTGTCTTGGTGTCCATTGGCATCCTGTTGATGGTCAGTTTCAATCCCAAAACCCACAACAACTTACTCTAACGACCCTGCTGGATCTTACAGCAGACTTAGTGTTATCCGATGCCGGAGCCCGGAAGTGTTACGGTTAGGCTAGTAAAGTAACTCTACCAAATGGTTACTATGTGGACTAAGCAAATGGTAATGCTTAGACTGCGAAGGAGATAAGGTATACCGGGTAGGTAGGGAAAGTCTAGGCTGCGAGTTCGGAAGGTCTCCGAGAGTTCCAGCGAGTCACCCTACCTAAGGCAGGTAGTTACACTACCTTAGGGAGTATAGTTACCCTACCTTGGCAAAGAGGTTACCCTACTTTTGGATAGGAGTTACCCTACCTTGAGAGTAAAAGGTTACGCGAAGTTTCGGGAAAAGTCATAGGATGGTTTGTTACACAAGATTATCTTGGAGGTTCGAATCTGGGCTCAATCGGGTAATCCGTTGTTGGGCTACGAACCGAAGAGAATCTTACCTTTGGCGAACATTGGGAAAGCTGAGGCCAACACCCCCCTCTGGCCGCGATGTACAGACAATGAGTTATGGGTCAACTGTAGGAAAGTTGCTGGTTTACTAGTAAAAGCCTATGACTGAAGACGGTAGCATAATACCGTATACATTGTCGCTGTCCTTTCGACCGGAAAAGGTTCGTAGGATATATGAGGGGGCATGGGGCGATGGAATAGTCACATGAGAAGTGATTCGCGAGTGCATCCACCACTGATTCTTATAAGCCTTCGATAGTAGGTATGTAAGGTATACCGGAAGCCCGGGAGGCCTCCGGCTAAGTCGTTGACCTTCGACTCCTATATGTCTCTGAAAGACTGTAAGATGTCTGGAAGTTGTTAGCGAGCTCTGGATCATAGTAGTCTTATCTTAATTGAGGTGTTTATCGTCGGTGGCTACTGGTAGCGCCTGTATAAGCCAATGGCTTGCGTGTTTAATCACGGGAGTCCGTAGACCAAGCTATCGTGTCGAAGACAGTAGAAGATGATAGACTTGTCAAACGTAATGCTCGTCTACGAGCCTTGTAGAGCCGAATACGAATGGGACAGTGAGTTCGATATTAGACTAGCTTATCAGTAACCTGATAGTTTGCCACTAACAGGACAGTGATATGAATAGTTTTCTCCTGCAGTTGATTGTGTGTATCAGGATACTGCATAAACACTTCACGTCGGATAATGAAATAGTAGAGCCGGCTGACATTCGGCAGAATGTTAGCCTGAGGCCCAGAGGAGATGGGCATGCTCGCGATGGTGGTGAGCTTAGGAGTGATGCAGAGGAGCTAGCAATATAATTCTGCTTAAGTACATGCGAGACCTCTTCTCCTAAGACGATCAACTATCCTCTCGAGAACTTATTGAGTAAAGCAGGGGCTTAACGATATTAAGTTTCACCGTTAAGGTTTTCTCTCTTAGATATTTGTTCTTCACTTTGCGTACGAAGAAAGCTTAGGTACGGCCACATCCGTGGGATCCATCTTCCCACAGGGAGCCCCCGTTACACTTACTAGGCGACAAACCGCGATAAGTGGGAAAGTTATACTCCTTTCCAGGTACTCATAAAGGTTTCCCTGGCGATACGCCATTTTATAGCTCCGTTGTTCTGTTATTCATTTACTGCCTGCAGTTCCACCTTTTTTTGCTGCCGTTTGGCCATTCATCACGCTCACGGTTCATAGTTCACGTTTGTCTTCCATCTACTATTATGCTATTTTACCGATGATTATTAGCACTCTGACAGCTCAGCACTTCGTCATCATCCGATCATCATTCAACGATCATCACCGTTTTCCTTCTTTCAAGTTTCTTGGCTGTTCAAAGCCCATAGAGTCGGTTGGTGGTGGGGCTCAAGCAACACTAGGCTGGATGCAGAAGGTTTGATGGCTACCGGTATCCCTACTCGAGTAGAGCAACTGGTTGGTCTTGGCATTTGTCAGGTGTGGGAGCATCTTGGCACGTGGCAAGCCGGGTAACTGGTCATTTCAGTTTTCCCATTTAATGTACTCGTACTCAACGAGCCTCCCCTCAACCACCCATACAAAAACACCTATATACACTCCCAACCGGCAACACAGCTGAATAATTCTTTTCTCCCTTATCGCAAACAAAACTTCTGCCATCACCCTCAGTTTAACCAAATACATACGCTAGATACCATGCATAATCTCTATGATGAATTGTGGGGAAAACAGTTACCTGTCATCGAGGAGCGCACATTCTCCATTCCCCAGCCAAAGCACGGCTTCCGTCTAGGATATAAAGCCAACCTTAAGGAGGTGGATAAGGTATTTCCGGATCCAAAATTCGAAAAAGGAAAGGTGGAGAAAGTGTTCAAGGTACTCAAGGTTAGGTCAGAGCTTCCTTGTAGAACCAATCAACTTCTTGTACGTCGAGAGTATGAAAAAATCGAACGAGAACTATTGAAGGTCGAGACGAAAAAATGGTCAGTCGTCAACCCCGAGACTGGAAAACCAGCGTGGGACATGAATCTAGATTACAAAATAGCTGGCCAGCCCGGTTCAGGTGTGTACTATTTGTGTTAGTTCTTTTCCGACCCCCGCTCTAACAAACAGAGGAGGTAAATCATTTTTTCTTTCTTACCTCCTGGTACGCAGGATTCTGGCTGGTCAACCAACTGTCTTTCGCTCCAATGATGGCCAGTGCTTTTTGTTTGATAGCGTTTCACATGGCAGCGAGACCGATGCCAATTACCTGTTCCACCTCCCCGAGAATCAAAAGAAGGCGCTATGGATCCTGACAGACGAGGCGCTTACAGATGCGAGGTGGAATATGGGCCACAGCTGGTTTGTGGTACTGGCGGCCTCACCAGCCAAGATGAAAGCTTCGCGTCAGTGGGAAAAGGATAGGAATGTTGCGTCACGCTATATGAGCAACTGGGGATGGGATGAGATTGTGGCTGCTTTCTGGTAATGGTTCTTGCTCACGCTGAGAAAGATACCGGCTGACCAAATTATCTTGAAATAGTATCGCAAATCACGAGCCCCCTACTCCACACCAAATTGCAATGCTCTTCACAACTTTCAATTCCTTAGGCCCCATTGCCAGGACATGCTTGCAGTCAATCTCGGTAAGGGATGTCAATGCCTATAACCTTAGCCTGGATAAGTACCTTGGCCAAATCGATGGTGAAATTGATACCTTCATCAGGCAGGAGGGGATCCAAACTGTGGAGAGTAGTGTAGGGCAGGAGACCTCGCATAGGATAGCTATTATGCATCCTAGCAAAAATAGGCTGTCGTGTAAAGCTCAAATCGCTACCAGATGGATTGCCCACAAGGTCTTTGAGAAGGCACAGATAAAGTCCCAATTGCGGTGTTTCGACCTCTACAAACAGCTTTCATACCAAGATCGACTCAGGAGTGCGGCTGGCTGGATTTTCGAGGCATATGCACATGCCTGGTTCCGAGCTGGCGGATCTTTTGAGGCCGATAAACTCCCGATCAAGGACCAGGGGACCCCGCCCCTCAAGTTTATGACATATCGGTCCAAATCCCTGAATTGTTTCACGGATGCCAACAACTTGGCTACACAGGTTCGCGTGGAGGGCGGCCAGGGTATCGAACGAGATGCGATCGGAAAGTATTTCGTCCCCTGTGTCACCAACTTTGAATCGGTGGATGCACTTGTGTTTGGTGCTTTGGATACGTTGATTCTACTGCAAATCACCATCGCTAAGAGTCACGATATCAAATTACGTGGTGTGAAGAAGCTTTGTGAATCGTTACCGGCTACTATAAAAAATATTCACCTTGTTTTCGTTATCCCACAAGACCGTGTAAGCGAATATTCGACTGCTCAGAGTGTGCCCGAGGCTAGAGATATTAATGCAAATGAAATGGGCCTGACCATCAACCAGTTCCGTCTAGTTCTGACTGAGGAGGTGATGAAGTCGATGGCTGTTTATGGGCCTCTCGAGGAGCAGGATGGGGGTGAAAGTGGGGATGAAAGTAGCAGTGGAGACTATGATGCGGAAGATACGGCGATGGGAGGCACACAATAAGGTGTGATATATGGTTTGCCCGGATGCTGTGGATACTTGTTTGTGTTGCACATTTTTCGTGCGGATGGCTATTGGCTTAATGTTTGGTTGGCAAGGGTGCCCTCTGTTTGAGTTTGTAGAATTCCGGTTCTGTAGAAGCGCTTTGGCAATCCCCCCCGGCCCTTTTCCTTTTTCACTGTGTCTGATACTGTTTAAAGCACGCTTTTTTCCCTTTTCTCTTTATCCATGGGGCGACATGCCAGTGGCCTCTACGAGAGAGGATATCTTTTCTTGTAAACAGCGTGAAATAAAAACCAGTTACAGTATGAGCATATCGTTTGTTCGCAGCAAAGTGCAAGCTACTATCGTTGTTATACCATATGTTCTGTGATCCTGTGTCTGCCACACAACAAGATTGTTTCCTTCTGGGATTTGATTCGTTTGACTTTCTTTCTACCTCTTGAACATTCTTGTAATATATGAATTTACTAATATTCTTGTTGCCCACTCTCACCTCCCTCAAGTAAACTGAGATGTAGTCGATTGCACAATATTGCAGTTGGGTATCCTACTAGCGGTTGTTCGGACAGGCTCCGCAAACCTCTTGGAAGCAGAGCTCACTGATTCATTTTGGAACACATTATTAATCAAATGATGAATGTAAAAAGGAGATGAAAATGAAGGCAATTTGAACAGAAGACTTTTAGTAAAAAATGAGAGTAGGTACCAGTATTAAGGAGGGGGGGTGCTAGTTTAATTGCAAAAGCATTGGGATGGGACATGCTGCGGAGGTGTACAATTGAACCCTTGCAAGCAAGGAGATCACGGAAAATTTGCAATGAGACAGGCGGTAGGATCCTGCAACCTCCTGTAAGTTACCAGTAATCAAGTTACTCGACTGCGCGGTATCGGCATCATACTTGGGAAGTTGTAATAAAAAAGAAAAAAACTGTAACCGATGGTCATGTGAGTCATCCTCGCATATGCGTGTGCATGGGTGTGCTTCGCCTCCTTCATTGCCCTACGATAGGCTGATACTTGTAGAATGTCCTAATACGGTTTCGTGGTGTAGTTGGTTCTACACCACAAAACCGCCCAAAAATTGATCAAAAACCCCCCGTAAACCTAAATAGGGTGCTGATTAGTTAGTCATTGGTCGGACACCATTTGCGGTTGAAAAAAAAATCGATTTCTGTCCTCTAACTGAGGAACATTTTGTTGGGGCCAAGCCTCATGAATAGGAACTCTCAACACTACCAGCAAACCCACGTGACGAAGACTAAAGTTTGTGAGGAAGAATGAAAGTCGAACGAATCAAATCCCTAGGGCGATGAAAACAATCTTGTTATGTGATAGATACAAAATCACACAACGAACATATG
Source organism: Tuber umbilicatum (assembly GCA_003313605.1). Classification (NCBI taxonomy): domain Eukaryota; kingdom Fungi; phylum Ascomycota; class Pezizomycetes; order Pezizales; family Tuberaceae; genus Tuber; species Tuber umbilicatum. The sequence continues at coordinate 2,594 of QLOI01003482.1, read as the reverse complement.
ATACTGCAACGATAATAGGTTGAGTTTTGCAATGAACAAACAACAAGTTCATGGGTGAGTTTTGTGCTGCCCTGTTTACGGTAAGGGCTATCCTCTCTTGCGGCGGTTGTCTCATCGGAGATGAAGGAGTGAAAAGGTAAAAGGTATGCTTTAAACGGTGCCAGGCGTAGTGAAAAGGGGAAAGGGGTGACTACAAATGCGTTTTCCACAAAACACGAATTACACATCAACCCCAAACAGAAGTCATCCCTCTAACAGAAAGCTAAGCCTATTGTCCCTAGTATAAAAAATGGGCGACACAAATGAACCTCCAGTACTCTGCGCACTATATCTCACACCTTATTGTGTGCTACCCACCGCTGCATCTGCCTCATCATAGCCTCCACTGCTACTTTCATTCCCACTTTCATCCCCGCTTTCGCCCCCGTCCTGCGCCTCGTGGGGCCCAATAACAGCCATCGACTTCATCATCTCCTCGGTCAGCACCAGTCGGAACTGGTTGATGGTCAGGACCATTGCCTTGGGCTTAACATCTCTAGCTTCTGGCACACACTGAGTAGTCGAATATTCGCCTGTGCGGTCTTCTGAGATAACAAAAACAAGGTGAATACCTTTGATAGTAGCTGGTAATGATTCACAAAGCTTCTTCACCCCACGTAATTTGATATCATGAATCTTGGCGATGGTTATTTGTAATAGAATTAAGGTATCTAAAGTACTAAATACGAGTGCATCCACCGATTCGAAGTTGGTGGCATAAGGGAGGAAATACTTTCCTATCGCATCTTGCTCAATACCCTGGCCGCCCTCCACTCGAACCTGTGTCACAACGTTTTTGGCATCCGTAAAATAATTGATGGATTCCGATGGATATATCTCGAATTTAAGAGGCGGGGTGTTGTTGTCTTCAATCGGAAGTTGATCGGCCTCGAACAATCCGCCCGCTCGGAACCAGTCATGTGCGTATGCCTCGAAAATCCAGCCAGCTGCGGTGCGGAGCGATCTTTGGTGGGCAAGCTGTTCGTAGAGCTCAAAACACCGCAATCGTGACTTCATCTGCGCCCTCCCGAAGTCCCTGTGGGCGATCCACCTGCTAACAATTCGAGCTTTATACGACCTCCGATTACGGGTGGGATCCATAATAGCTATCTTATGCGAAGCGTGCTGATGGACACTATTCTCTACTGTTTGGAACCCCCCCTGTGTAATAAACGTAACTATTTCGCGATCGACTTCGCCTAGGTATTTATCAAGGGTAAGATTATAGGCATCAACATCCCTAACCGAGATTGACTTTAAGCAGGTCCTGGCAATAGGGCCTAAAGAATTGAAGGTCGTGAAGAGCATCGCAATCTGGCGTGCAGTAGGGGGAGTGCGATTGGCTAGACTATTAGGCAGTTTGGTCAGCTGGTGTCTTCTTTAGCGGGGGAAAGGACAGGTACCGGAAAGCAGCTACAATCTCATCCCAACCCCAGTTACTCATATACCAGGTTCCAACATTCCTATCCTTTTCCCACTGCCGCGAAGCTTTAATCTTCGCTGGCGAGGCCGCCAGCACCATAAACCAACCATGATCCACCTTATTCCATCTTGCATCAGTAAGACCCTCGTCAGTTAGGATCCAAAGCGCCTTCTTTTGATCCTCGGTGAGGTAGAACAGGTAATTGGCATCGGTCTTGCTACCGTGGGAAACACTATTAAACAAATAGCACTCACTGTCATTGGAGCGAAAAACCGTTGGTTGACCAGCCAGAATCCTACGCACCAGGAGGTAAGAAAGAAAATAAGATTTTCCTATCTGTTAGTCAGAGCGGGGGTCAGAAAAGAACTAACACAAATACGACGCACCTGAGCCGGGTTGGCCGGCTATTTCAAAATCTAGATTCAAATCTTGCGCTGGTATCCCAGTTTCGGAGTTGACATCTGACCATTTGTCAAACTCGACCTTCAATAGTTCGCGTTCAATTTTCTCAAACTCTTGACGTACAAGAAGTTGATTCTGTCCACAAGGTAGCTTTGAGCTAACTTGGAGAACCTTAAACACTTTCTCCTCCTTTCCTTTTTTGAATTCCGGATCTGGAAAAGCCTTATCTACCTCCTTAAGGTTGACCTTATATCCTAGACGGAAGCCATGTTGTGGGCGGGGAATGGAGTATGTGCGATCATTAATGACAGGTAGTTGTTTCCCCCACAATTCATTGTAGAGGCCTTGCATGGTGTTAAATGTAGGGGCGCTGTTGAACCTAGTGTGATGGTAGAAGTCTGGTTTGTGATAGTAGAGAAAAGAATCTTGTAGTTGTGTTGCTGGGTGGGTGGTGTATATATAATAGGTGTTTTTCTATGGATGGTGGGGGTGACTCGTTGGGTGCTTAAATAAGAAAATTGCTACAGGAGGGTAACCAAATTTACCCGCCAGGCCAAGCCATGGCACCAGACCCTAATCCCCTCAGCGAGGCGACACCCTCAACAAGGCTTGGCATGGTTTGCCTTGGCAAGATGGGAGTACATTTGAATCTATGTATCACATGGTTTCGTGGTGTAGTTGGTTCTACACCATGTTGCGGGCGGAAAATATTGACTTCTTACCCCTGCCC
>QLOI01003480.1:0-12937 GCA_003313605.1 Tuber umbilicatum | reverse complement strand
CTTTCGGGGGTTAGTTTTTATACCCCTTGAGGGTTTTCTCACAGCTCGGGAGGGCCTGGCCTAGGTAGGGGTTTTTGAGGTTTCATAGCGCGAGCTGCACATTCCTTCTTTGTACCGCTTATATCAAATGAAAAACTGAGAAAAAAAAACAAAAAAACAAAAACAAAAAAAAACAAACAAAAAAAAAAAACAAGGTTGCGATCAAGATCTTCATGCCCGCCAAAACTGGTTTCGAGTCGAGCACAGAATACTGCCCAGGTCCGCAGATCACTGTCAGGGTTAAAAATGATACACATCAGCATCGCTTCGTACTCACTAATGTAACGATGGATACCTAAATACCAGTTCTTGGCTGCATTTTCCAAGAGTGGGACGACCAAGTAAATCTTATCCATATCATCCAAACCGGACTTTTTAAAATAAGTGAATTGGACTTCGACGTCCATGAGAAACCATTTGGTGTCAGTAGTGTCTCCTTTGAAGGCCGTTATGTTACCTAACCTTTCCGGCTTCTGGGGCTTTGCCGAAGCAGAAGGCACACTGGAATCACGAGGAGCTTGTCCACCCACTCTTCCAAGGAAAGCTGCTAACCTAGCCAGGTGACGGTCATATCTCCTATTCTTGGCCTCATTCCAGTTGGGCTTTCCTCTTCCTAAAAATGGGGTAAGATCAGGTAGGGAGTTGGCGTCATCGTCAAAGCTGTCAGAGGAACTGGAATCACCTGGGTTCCATCCAGCAACAACATTTCCGCTTGGTGGCAGAGATTCCTACCACCATTGCCCCCAGTATTTCTACTGTGGGTCTCCTCAGGGCGATTAAATCCATCAATGGATTCCTCATCACCCCCCTGACCTCCAGCTTGGGTGTTACCTTCTGGAGGCTGCTCAGGGTCCTCGGGTGGAGGATGTCGTATCGGGGTACTAGGCGTATCATTCGCTGTTCCCATACCTAATCACAACCGATATTCCACAAAGGCCTCACATGAGTCAGGATCCCTCGATGGTCCCACATGTCCTCTTCGCCTACAAAACCCACACTTGGGTGGTCTTGGTTGAGGGGGTGGGGCCGGGAGTTGAGCTGCAGGAGTTAGTGAGGAATGATCTAGTCGTACTGGTGGTTCATCATACCGCCTAGTACAAGGAAAGTGAAGATGGTACCGAAGGTGACTTTCGGGTGAGAGCTGATCAATGCGACATTGACATTCAGACGGCCCCGTCCTTGGTGCTAGTGGCCAAAAGCCAGCAAAGCCACCAGAGGTGTGTGGTCGCTCAAGAGTGAAGACCGGATATCCCTCTACCGAACATGGTGGAGAAAACAGCGATCCACCTGTTGAGCCAAATAGGCCTACCCCAGTTGGCTTGACTGGTGCTGCAGGGGCAGGTGGTGGTAGTACTGATAACGGCTTCAGCGTGATCAGTGATGGCGCATCATTACTTTCTGGAACTCGTGTAGGAATAATTTGAACAGGGGGGTTGGCCTTCGGAGCCCGTGGCTTAAGGGTATTACCACCTGTTGCCCGCAAAGTCCTTCGCTCTTTCCCGACTCCGGAGGGCTTAAAGCCCATGGCCCGACTAGGAGTCCTAGTAGAGCTCTTCCTAGTCATAGTTAACGACAAAGCTACTCCCACTTGCTCAACAAAGGGGTGGAGTGAGGGCTCAGCTGAGCGTGCCCTTTACCTCTGGCCTGAAGCCAAAACAACCCCTGCCTCCATCAACATCGCTTGATATTCCGGGTCTTGCAGAATCTTCTTTAAAAGCTTAGTGAAGTGTAACCAGGGTTCCTTCTGCATCGGAGGTGCGACTGTCATGATGACATTATTTTGCGCATCTATCTGGTGACCTTCCTTGACCCCCTTCTCCAAAGCATGGACCCTATCGTTAATAGCTTGCTGGTTGGCAACTAATTGCTTAAAACATCTTGGTTGTCCTCGAATTCAGTTGGCAGCCACGTCAACAATCTTTGTAGAAAGATCCGCAGAGAGTCTTTGTTCCTATATCGCATCTGAGTCTCGGCTGCTTTGATCTGCTTACCGACTTCATGAAGAATGTAAGGCTCAAAGAACTGATGGGTGAACTCTGGGAATGTGAACTCCAGAGGGCAATCAGAAGGAGATCCAGCCGTAAGAGGTTTCTGTGTAAAGGAATGGAATAAACGCTTGGGGTCGGTAACAGCAATGTCCCCACTTTCTTCGGAAATGTAGATTGGAGCCGCCTCGATGAGTGCTGGCATGGCAGGCCATTCGAGACCACGTAGGTCCGCCGAAACTGATCCTCATAAACGGTGGTCATGGGCCTGTTGCACAGCATGGTCAAGACTGCCAAGGTTGGCAGACATCTTCATTTCCACCTGATGCTTCTTGTGCCAGACAAGCAACTCGTACTTGGAAGATGTTTACACCTATGGTCAATCAATCATCAGGAGAGAATGAGTAAGGCGAAGGGTTCGCTTAAAGATATACCGTGACAGGGGCTCTCTGTGCGAAGCTGGATTCCAAGGTTGTTGCCGTACCGAAGTTTTCTTCGTACGCAAAATGTAGAAAAAACATGTAAGAGAGAAAATCTTAACAGTGAAACTTAATATCGTTAAGCTGCAGCTTTATTCAATAAGTTCTCGAGAGGATAGTTGATCGTCTTAGGAGATGAGGTCTCGCATATACTTAAGTAGAATTATATTGCCAGCTCCTCTCTATCACTCCTAAGCTCACAACCATCATGAGTACGCCCATCTCCTCTGGGCCTCAGGCTATCATTTTACCGAATGTCAACCGGCTCTGCTAGTTCATTATCTGGCGTGAAGTGTTCATGCAGTAACCTGATACATGCATTCATCTGCAGGGGAAAACTCTACACATCTTTGTCCTGTTAATGGCGAACTAACCGGTTACTGATATGCTAGTATAATATCGAACTCACTGTCCCATATATATTCATCTATGCAAGTCTTGTAGACGACCACCTAATGGTGTTACAGCAAGTCTATCGTCTCCTACTGTCTTCGACACGATAGCTTGGTCGATGGACTCCCGTGATAAGGTGCTTAAGCCGTTGGCTTACACGGGCGCTACCTGGAGCCATTGATGTGAAGTACGTCTATCAAGACAAGATTACTACAATCTAGAGTTCGCTAACAACCTCCACACATCTTACAGTCTTCCGTGAACATATGGGAGTGGAAGGTCTATCGCCTATCCGGAGGCCTTCCCGGCTTCCAGTATACCTTACATCCTGCCTCAGTAGGCTTATAAGTATTAGTGACGTATTCACTCAAGAATGTCCTTTTATGTAACAATTCGATCGTCCCATGCTTGCTCATATATCGTGCGAACAGCTTCCGGTTGACTGGATGGCGACAACATATACAATATTATGCCCCTGTCTTCAATCATAGGCTTTTACTAGCAAACCAGCAACTACCCTTCAGTTGGCCGATGACGCATTGTCTGTACAGTGGGGCTAGAGGGGTGGGTTGGGTTTATATTTTTAAATGTTCACCCAAGGCAAGATTTTCTGCGGTTTGTAGCTCAACAACAGATTACCCGATTGAGCACAGATTTGAACCACCTACTTAATCTTGCGTAGGAAACATTCCTTTGACTTTTCCCGAAACTTCGCATAATCTTTTACGCTCAAGGTGGGGTAACTTCTATTCAAAAGTAAAGTAACCACTACGCCAAGGTAGGGTAACAATACTCCCTAAGGTAGGGTAACTATCTACCTTAGGTAGGGTAACTCACCAGCACTCTCGGAGACCTTCTGAGCTCGCAAAATAGACTTTCCCTCCCTACCCGGTATACCTTTCTAGTTCGCAGTCTAAGTATTACCATTTGCTTAGTCCATGTGGTAACCCTTCGGCAGAGTTACTAGACTAGCTTCACCACAAACCTTCCGGGCTCTGGCATGGGATAAGACTAAGTCTAATGTAAGATCCTGCAGGGTCATTACAGTAGGGCCCTGGCCGATCCAGGACCCAACTCCAATATCGCTTGCATTGGCAAATAACCAAAATGGTTCCTTGCAGTCGTCAGAGGTTGGCCTTAATAATTTGCTCTGTTCAATAAGTTCTTTCGTATTCGCAAATGCTTGGTCATGGGTAGCGGTCCTGACAAATTCCCCATTCCCAGTTAAGTCAGTAACGGTAGTGGTAATGGAAATGCAGTGTGGTAGGAATTGGGGGATATAGTTGACCAGTCCTAGGAATCTTTGTAACTGGGTTTTCGTCTTAGATGTATGCCATTCTTCTATCTTGGCTAGTTTTTCAGGCATTGCTCTGATTCCATCATCATTAATAATGTCTCCTAATACTGTGATCTGGTCCGCAAATAGGAAGGATTTCTCCCTACTAGTGTAGAACTGTTTCTTCCAAAGTCTTTCACAGACTTCCCTGATGTGAGCTAAGTGTTCCTTCTTGGTGTCTGAGAATATCATAATGTCGTCAATGTACATCCACACACATTTTCCTAGTAGATCACTCAATAGATTATCCATTGATCGCATGATTATGGCGTGGGCATTGATATCTCCTTGTAACATTACTCGGCTTGCAAATGTTCCGAAGGGGGTTTTGAAGGTGTTGTATTTTTCATCCTTTTCCTCCAACCTTGTTTGAAAGTATGCGTTGCTTAGGTCAATCTTGCTTTGATACCTAGTTCTTCTGATGGCGTTAAGGATTTGTTTCTGGTTTGGGATTAATATATCGTTCTTGGTGGTGTTGTCATTTTGGGCTGTTAAGTCAACTAACACATGGATTCTTCCATCAGGCTTAGGTTGAACAAATTGGAGTGCTGCGCCTGGTGCTTGTGAGCGGTGGATAACTGTAACGGGGGCTCCCTGTGGTAAGATGGATCCCAAGGATGCGGCCATACCGAAGCTTTCTTCGTACGCAAAGTAAAGAACAAATATGTAAGAGAGGAAACCTTAACGGTGGAACTTAATATCGTTAAGCCACAGCTTTACTCAATAAGTTCTTGAGAGGATAGTTGATGGTCTTAGGAGAAGAGGGCTCGCATATACTTAAGTAGAATTATATTGCCAGCTCCCCTCCATCACTCCTAAGCTCACTACCATCGCGAGCATGCCCATCTCCTCTGGGCCTCAGGCTAACATTCTGCCGAATGTCAGCCGGCCCTACTAGTCCATTATCCGACGTGAAGTGTTTATGCAGTATCCTGACACGCAATCAACTGTAGGAGAAAACTCTTCATATCGCTGTCCTGTTAGTGGCGAACTAACAAGTTACTGATAAGCTAGTCTAATATCCAACTCACTGTCCCATTCGTATTCGTCTATGCAGGTCTCGTAGACAACCATTCAATGGTGACATTACGTTTGACAAGTCTATCGTCTTTTACTGTCTTCGACACGATAGCTTAGTCTACGGACTCACGTGATGAGACACTTAAGCCATTGGCTTATACAGGCGCTACCCATAGCCACTGATGATAAACACCTCAATCAAGATAAGACTACTACGATCTAGAGCTCGCTAACAACCTCCAGACATCTTACAGTCTTTCAAAGACATACGGGAGTCGAAGGTCTACCACTTAACCGGAGGCCTCCCGGGCTTCCGGTATACCTTACATACCTACCACCGTAGGCTTATAAGGATCAGTGGTGTGTGCACACGAGAATCATTTCTCATGTAACCATTCGGTCGCCCCATGTCCCCTCATATATCCTGCGAACAACTTCGGGTCGGAAGGACGGCGACAACGTATACGGTATTACGCCGCCGTCTTCAATCATAGGCTTATGCTAGTAAACCAGCAACTTCCGTACAGTTGGCCCGTGACTCATTGTCTGTACATCGGGGCCAGAGGGGGGTGTTGGACTCAGATTTCTCAATGTTCGCCCTGGCCAAGATTTTCTTCGGTTCGTAGCCCAACAACGGATTACCCGATTGAGCTCAGATTTGAACCTACTCTATAATCTTGCGTAACAAACAATCCTATGACTTTTCTCAAAACTTCGCATAACCTTTTACGCTCAAGGTAGGGTAACTCCTATCCAAAAGTAGGGTAACCTCCTTGCCAAGGTAGGGTAACTATACTCCCTAAGGTAGGGTAACTACCTTCCTTAGGTAGGATAACTCGCCGGAACTCTCAGAGACCTTCCGCACTTGCACCGTAGACTTTTCCTACCTACCCGGTGTACCTTTTCTCATTCGCAGTCTAAGCATTACCATTTGCTTAGTCCACATGGTAACCCCTTTGATAGAGTTACTTGACTAACCTAACTGTAACCCTTCCGGGCTACGGCTTGGGATAAGACTAAGTCTACTGTAAGATCCAGCAGGGTCATTACATGACCCCTCTCTTCTCTAAGGCCGCGCTCAGCCTCTAGCATTTTCGTATATTTCCAGTTCCCCAGTCTAATACCATATGATCCCTGGGTTTCGACGGTTATCGTTTATGGAAATCTACGAGGGCTTGTGTGCCTTTTCCCTCTAACATCTCATACGGTTCCCAGGAGTTATCCTCGGGACCATAGCTCTTCCCAGCGACCAAATATGAGACAAATCGCTTGGGGAATTTCTGACAAACTCCCCCATACCAATGGCTGTCAAGGATGGTCTCAATAACATAACTAGGCTCATTATCTATTATATCGGGAATGGGTACCTCTACTGTACGCCTGCCAGTTGAGTCCTCCGTATATAATTCTAAGAGGCCAACATCGAAGACTGGATGTATACCCCAACGTTCGTGGAGTTGAATTTCATAAGCCTCTGAACCAACATTTCGTAAGACCACAAATGGTCCGAACATACGATGATCAAGTTTTTCCATCGGTCACTTGGTTCGTATGTTTTCTCGATTCATCCTTACTCAATCGGCCCTATTGGCTCGCCCAGCATTAACATCCTCCAACGTAGTATACTCCGGTGCTGGCAATCTTTTTTGATCATGCCACTTCCGTTGCCTCTCTTGAGCCTCATGTAAAGTGTCTCGAACTTCCATCCATGTCCCTTCCCAATCTTTAACTAATAGCTCACTCCTTGGGTGTATACCTTGACTTTCTGAGATGGACCTGGACCAATTTTTTCTGGATTAAACCCATAATTGATCTCAAAGGGAGAAACCTTAGTCGATTCCGACGTTGAAGTGTTATAAGCATATTCCTCCAAGGGAAGTAGCTCTGCCCAGTCGTCCTGCTGGTAGGAACAATAACTCCGAATGTATTGCTCCAAAGTCTGGTTTACCCTCTCAGTCTGCCCATCAGTTTCAGGGTGGAAAGCTGTGAAAACATTTAGCTTAACACTTAGCAATTTCATTAAGCTTGTCCAAAACTTAGAGGTGAATCGGCTATCACGGTCCGATATTACACTCTCTGGGAGACCATGGAAACGCCAAATCTCCTTCGGGAACATAAGGGCTAAGTCACCTATAGGTACTTCCGTCGCCAAAGGTATAAAATGGGACATCTTCGAGAACCTGTCTACTATGACCCAGATTTTCGTATACTCTTTTGACTCCGGTAATGCCACCATGAAGTCCATAGAAATCGCCTTCCATGGTCGTAGCGGTACCTCTGTAGGTTTAAGTAGTCCAAAATTCTTGTGTCGTGCAGTTTTACTGCACTGGCATATATCACATGTGCAAACATATTGTGTGATATAATCATCCATCTTTGGCTAGTAGAAGTTTGCTCTAACCCTTTCCATAGTCTTGTATGTCCCAAAGTGTCCCGCTAAGCGAGAATCATGTTCTGACTCCATGATTGTACCTTTTAACCCCTCATCCGCAGGTATGTACCAACGGTTCTTGTAAAGGAGTAGGTCCTTCTCAATCGTAAGGTTAGGATCAACACCCTTGGTTTCTTCCTTAACCGAATCAAGGATCTTCAGGTATTCCTTGTCTTTTGATGCAACCTGCTTCAGTTGGTCTAGGAACGTGCATTGTAAACGGAATCCTTGGCACGCCTGCAACAACAGTGGTCGCAAGATGTCCCGCTCCGGTTGAACTACCCATTGCCCAGGGCAAAAAAAGCTTTGCATAGAATTTGATAGAGAATTACCCCTCCCTTCACGGCGGTAGTCCCTACGCCTAGACAGTGCATCGGCCTTTTCATTCAACCTTCCTTCACGGTATACCACCCGGAAGTTGAATGGTTGTAAGTACTGAGCCCAGCGATGTTGCCTATGGTTTAGAATCTTGGTACTATTAAAATATTTCAAGTTCTTATGATCAGTGTAAATGGTAACCTGATCCGCTACCGACCGTAGTAAATGATCCCATTCCTTGAATGCTGCCACGATCGCAGTCATTTCCTTATCATGGACGTCATAATTTATTTCCGCTTGGGAGAACTTTCTACTATGAAAGGCAACGGGATGCCATTTATTACCCTCACACAGTTGGGACAATATGGCCCCTAAAGCAAAGTCACTAGCGTCGGTCTCCAACTTTATCTGACGTTCAGGGTCAAAGTGTACTATTATAGGCCCTGTTGTAAATTTTTCTTTCAAAAAGTCAAAGGCCTCCTGACAGGCTAGTGTCCAATGGAATTTGATATCCTTCTTTGTCAGGTTGGTGAGAGGTTTCGCAATCTTGCTGAAACCTTCGATAAACCTACGGTAGCAGTTTGCAAACCCCATAAAGCTCTGGATCTCTAGGACACCATTGGGTGGTAGCCATTTCTTAAGTTCGGCTACCTTTGCCTCGGTCTTGGATATTCCGCGATCAGATATCTTATATTCGAGGAATTCAACCTCTCTCTGATGGAAGGTCGATTTCTTTATACTAACGCATAAGCGCGCTTTCCTAAGCCTTTCCATTACCCTACGAACTAGGGAGACATGTTCCTCCATTGTTTCAGAGTAGATCAATATATCATCCATATAGGCGATGAGGCCTTCGTCTAATAGGTCCCTGAAGACCTCTTTGATCATGTCTTGGAAAGTTGCCGGAGCGTTGCATAAGCCAAAAGGCATCACCGTATATTCATATAATCCATACTGGCACCGGAATGCTGTCTTCCATTCCTCTCTCTCCGCCATTCGCAGAAGGTAGTACCCATTCTTGAGCTCCAACTTAGTGAACACCTGTGCTTTCCTGAGTCTGTCTTGGACCTCATTCATGAACGGTAGAGGGTATCGGTTCTTTACCGTTATCTTATTTAGTCCACGGTAGTCTGTACATAACCGTAATGTACCATCTCGCTTTGGTACAAAAAGGATAGCCGCAGGGGCAGGAGAGCTTGACCTACTTATCTTTCCCATAGGTAGCATCTCATCAAGATACTCTCGGAGGACCTTAAGCTCCCTTTCTGATAAGGGATAAATCAGACTGAATGGTGGAGTTGTATCAGGAAGTAGCTTGATCTTCTGATCATACTTCGAATGCTCCAGTGAGGATTAAATCCGCTGTTGGCTAAAGATATCCTCAAAGTCCTTATACTCAGGCAGGAGCTTCAGCCTAATATCTCCCCTGTCCTCATCTGTGAACTGTGCCATCCCTAAGAGGTAAATTGAACTAGCATCTTCAGCTAACATTTCCTCTTCGGTTATAAATTGTAGATGTCTTTTGGACCTAAACAATGTGCCTTGCAATATTCTGATCTCCATGTCAGAATACCTTGTTTCCAATCAAGATCTGGATTATGGTCTTGTAACCATGACATCGGTAAGTATGCATCAAATTTTGAGTTGCTCATGTCGGCGACTTCAAATCACATCTTATTCTTATGGTCTCCAATATGCATTTTCACCTCCTTGGTGTAGTGGATACCCGATCCGGGTATATGATTTCCACTCGCATCTGAGATTGGACAAGATACCGTTCGCTGCACACATGGCATCTGGGTTTCCTTGACCCAGCGAGTACTAAGGACTGGTCCTGTAGCACCGCTATTTAGTAAGAGTGTAGCTGCTGCAGTATTCTTCCTTGCTTCAAGTTTCCATTGAAGTCGTACATTAACATGGATAGACTTAGTATGTTTTGGAGGGTCTTGTACCCTTAATCGCTTTGTAGGTCTCAACTCATTAACCATTTTGATGGTAGTATCCCTTGCCTGTTGACACAAGGGCGGCCACAACGGGTCGTGAAAATTCAATAATAACATAAATGGCTGGAAATGTTTACTATCACGCCTGCATGATTTCGGGTATTAAACCCTCCTCAGGTAAACTGGAAATCAACTTTGGTTGCTTAATCAAGTCCTGCTTGACGTAGTAAACTTTAAGAACAAACACAATATATAACTATGGAAACTCTCCTAGCAACACGAACCCATGAGGAAAACCAATAACCTTGATTCGAAAAGGAAAACCCAGGACAAAAGAAATAAAGAAACACGACCCAGAACATCTAACATAACCAAGATTCCTCCCGGATTCTCGCCTTGTTCCCGGTAATCCAATGATCAGCTCCTTCCTTCATCTAGAGGCTCATTAGTTTCTTGTAATTTCGTTTGCTCTTGATGACAGACTTACCTTAGTCCGATTCCTGCGTATCAACCTCCATAATCTGTGGTGAGGCTTGACGTACTTCGAGGAGTTTCTAATCGCCAGTTGAAGAACGAGCAGCTTCTATGCATTTAACTTTGCTAGCCTGTGCCTCTTGAAGATCTGCCTCGTTAGCCGACCGCTTATTTTTTCCCTTTGCTGAATGAACAACAGGGGAAGACGAGGTGCATTTCCGCCAGAAGTGGCCAGGCTGCCCACATTTGGAGCACTGCCCAGACTTGCGCCATTTTTCAGTTAGGTTATCCGGAATGCCCTTATGAGCGCTGGCATACGCGGATTCTCCAACCTTCGGGGTGTTATTCGTCTGGAAGGGTTGGGATTTTGACTTACCCGCACCCTTCTCCTTTTTCCGCTGCTTCTTTGAGAAAGAGCCCTTATCGCTAGCCTTGTCATTGCTTGAACCGCCATGGTCTTTGGCAACTGTTTTACCAAAGTTAGCGTTGTTTTGGAGGGTATGGCCAACCTTACGAAGTAGATTGATATATGCACCGGCTTCGGTAGGATGTGGTTGCTTCAACGCCCATGCGTTCCGCAACTCAGAAGTGATCCCTATACGAACCTTATCTATTATTTGCTTTGAATCAGTGTATTCTAGGCTAGCCGCGAGGTCAACTACTTTATCAAGGTACTTGTTAACATTTCCAGACTTCATAGACAAATGCATCCATTCAACAAGGATGCCATCGTGATCTTCATGCCCACCAAAACTGGTTTCAAGCCGAGCGCGGAATCCTGCCCAGGTTCGCAGCTCATTGTCAGGGTTGAAGATGATACCCATCCGTATCGCTTCATTCTCACTGATGTAACGATGGATACCCAAATAACAGTTCTTGGCTGCATTCTCCAAGAGCGGAACGAACAAGCCAATCTTATCCATATCGTCCAGACTGGACTTCTTGAAATAAGTGAATTGGACTTTGACGTCCGTGCGAAACCGTTTGGTGTCGGTAGTGTCTCCTTGGAAAGCCGTTATGTTACTTAACTTTTCTGGCTTCTTGGGCCTTGCCGAAGCAGAGGGCCCACTGGTGTTACGAGAGGATTGCCCACTCGTTCTTCCAAGGAAGGCAGCTAACCCAGCCAACTGACGGTCATATCTCCTATTCTTGGCCTCATTCCAGTTGGGCTTTCGCCGTCCCAAGAATGAGGCAAGATCAGGTAGGGAGTCGGCATCATCGTCAGAGCTATCAGAGGATCTGGAATCACCCGGATTTCCCCTAGCGCCGACGTTTCCACCAGGTGGGGAAGCATTCCCACCACCATTGCCAACAGTATTTCGACTGTAGCATTCCCCAGAGCGATTGTATCCATCAAAGGATTCCTCATCACCCCCCTGATCTCCAGCTTGGGTGTTACCCCCTGGAGGTTGTTCAGGGTTCTCGGGTGGAGGAGGAGGTATCGGGGTACTAGGCGTATCGTTCGCTGTTCCCATACCCGAACCCAACAGATAATCTACAAAGGCCTCCCAAGAATCAGGATCCCTTGATGGTCCCACATGTCCTCTTCGCCTACATAACCGACACTGGGGTGGTCTTGGTTGAGGAGGTGGGGCCGGGGGCTGAGGTGTAGGAGTCTCTGAAGAATGATCTGGGCGTACTACAGACTCATCACAATGCCTGGTACAAGGAAAGTGATGTAGATACCGAACACGACCCTCCAGTGAGAGGTGCTCTATGCGACATTGACGTTCACAGGGGCCGGTCCTTGGTGTTCCTTGCCGAAAACCGGCAAAACCACCGGAGGTATGTGGTCGCTCCGGGGTAAAGGCCGGATATACATCTACCGAGCTTCATGGAGGGAACAGAGCCCCGCCCGTCGAGCCGAACAGGCCCACTCCGATTGGCTTGACTGGTGCCGTAGGAGTCGGTGGTGGAGATACCCATGTGGGCTTCGGAGTGATCGGTGATGGTGCATCATCACTTGCAGGAGCTGTAGGGGGAATAACTTGTACAGTAGGGTTCGTCTTTGGAGCACGTGACTTTGGTGCATTACCACCAGTTGCCGGCGAAGTCTTTCGCAGTTTCCTGACTACGGAGGGCTTTGAACCCATAGCCGGACTGGGAGTTCGGGTGGAGCTTTTCCTAGTCATGGTCAACGACAAAGCTACTGCCACTTGCTCAACAAAGGGGTGAAGTGAGGGCGCAGCCGAGAGAGCCCTTTTTTCCTCTGGCCTGAAGCCAAAACTACCCCTGCCTCCGTTAACATGCCTTGATATCCCGGGTCCTGCAGAATCTGCGTTAAGAGCTCCGCGAAGTGTAACCTAGGTTCCTTCGGCATCAAAGGTGCAACTGTCGTGCTGACATCGTTTTACGCATCTATCTGGTGACCTTCCTTGACTGCTGTAACGGGGGCTCCCTGTGGGAAGATAGATCCCAAGGATGCGGCCGTACTGAAACTTTCTTCGTACGCAAGTTGAAGAACAAATATGTAAGAGAGAAAACCTTAACGGTGAAACTTAATATCGTTAAGCCGCAGC
>QLOI01003479.1:8402-34777 GCA_003313605.1 Tuber umbilicatum | reverse complement strand
GATTGCATGTATCAGGATACTGCATGAACACTTCACGTCGGATAATGAACTAGCAGAGCCGGCTGACATTTGGTAGAATGTTAGCCCGAGGCCCAGAGGAGATGGGCATGCTCGCGATGGTGGTGAGCTTAGGAGTGATGAAGAGGATCTGGCAATATAATTCTACTTAAGTATATGCGAGATCTCTTCTCCTAAGACGATCAACTATCCTCTCGAGAACTTATTGAGTAAAGCTGCGGCTTAACGATATTAAGTTTCACCGTTAAGGTTTCTCTCTTACATATTTGTTCTTCACTTTGTGTACGAAGAAACCTTCCATATGGCCGCATCCTTAAGATCCATCTTCCCACAGGGAGCCCCCGTTACAATATAAGAGTTCCTCCCCAGCATTTAGACAGACAGCAACAGAGAAGAGATCTTATCAATATAAAAAGTTATTATCTACACTTCATACTCTTAGTAGTTTTAGCGAAACGAGTATTAGTGATTAATTCACAACGCCTTCCTGACACGACTCCGTTATCGGACACTTAAAATGCTTAACCTTACTCTACTGAGCTCTGAGTGGGTTACCCGTAACACCTACCCAATTCTGTTAAGGGTTCCAACCAGGCTCTGACAGATGCTCAGAAGGCTCACCTTGTTGAAACCGCATTGAAGGATGCAGAGCATTGTTGAATGACATTCTCTCAACTTGCAGAAGCGGGTCAAAGTTTTTTTATTTTTTTTATAATTTTATTCAATTTGCTAATCAATATATGTACATAGAAGCAAATTTAAATGTTAGTCGACAAACAGTATCCCGAGTTCTTGCAGCGAATAACATCTTTCGTCGAAAGCCAACGACAAAACCTACCCTCAGTCCCGTCCAGAAAGCTGCCCGCCTTGCCTTCTGCAACCACCATCACAATCTAGATTGGAAGTCAGTAATATTTACTGATGAGTCCTATTTTGAGACAGGGAACCTACTTTGCCGCCGTGCTCGGGAAGTTTTAAGGTGTGCCGGTAAGGCTTATAAGTCTCAAAATATTCAATGAAAGTCTGCTCAGGGACCAACCGTGATGTTTTGGGGAGCTATTTTGTATGGTAAATCAGGTAATTATATATATTATATATATTATATATGTTGCTATTATTCTTCTTCTTCTTCTTCTTCTTCTTCTTCTTATTATTATTATTATTATTATTATTATTATTATTATTATTATTATTATTATTATTATTATTATTATTATTATTATTATTATTATTATATTATTATTATTATTATTATTATTATTATTATTATTATTATTATTATTATTATTATTATTATTATTATTATTATTATTATTCATACTGCTATCGTTCTTATTATTATTATTTTAATGTACATATTTGCTAATATAATACATTTTAAAAGGAAATCAACTTCCATACCATATGTATGCTACACCTTATGAAACAACAGAGCAGAGAAATCAGGCATCTGTAGTTCTTCAAAAGGAGTATGAAGTAGAAGTAGAAGAAAATGCCCGTGCAGAAGCAGGGGGGTTCCCAATTCCATTTCTAGATCCGGTACTCAAGGTTCGAAAACTTGATCGCCATGGAGGGATAGATTGGTAAATCTATCGGGAGCGAATTTTATCCCCCCTTCTTTATCCTTTTACACAGAAGGCTATAGAAGAGTTTTCTGGTAGGAATATTATAATAATAGAGGATAATGCTCCTGCACATATCCACCATTATCATAGTATTCCTAGAGAAAGATTAGAATATCAGAAGTTAGTTTGGCCAGCTAACTCTCCTGACTTAAATCCAATTGAAACAATTTGGACCGAGCTGAAAGATAAGCTACGGGATAAAATTAGCCATTGAATGTCAGTTCAAGAAATTCGCCGAGTTTTGGAACAGGTATTTTCTACTGTATTATATTACTAGTATACTACTGGTTTAATTTCTAATCTATAAAATTTTATAGGAATGGAATAGCTATCCGGAGGATCGAATAAATCACCATATTGAATCAATGTCCACCCGCATTGAAGCTTGTATTGCTGATAATGGTGGCAACAACTTTAACTTCTAAATCATACATGTATTCTTATTTTCTCCTTCTATTTCCTCCTTTACTTCATATTTTTTTTTTTTTTTTTGTATATACAATTTCTAATTTTCATCACTCATGTTATTTTGTTGTTCTCTGATATAGTTTTAGGTTGCTTACCCAATAAAAATGCCCCTCATTCACGCTAGTTTCCCTCTGTGCACGCTAATGCAGGGCTGGTCGCGTTCACAAACGTCTGGACAGGACGAGTAGCTAGCGAGAGCATGATACTTGAATGTGCTCAAGTACCGTACATATCGGAAGTTCGAGATAATTTAGGTATAATAGGAAGAGAGCAGATAGACGAATCACAGGACTTCCAACGGTAACTACATATACGGCACTACCCAATTCATTTTTCCCCCTTGCCCATCTGTGCATCCGTCCAAGACAAACTACATTGATCAACTGTTCATCTCATCCATACGATACGCACGAGGTGCTGTACGGTGCTGTGCCTATCCACCTGCCAAATTTGAATCAAATCAAATCAAACCAGAAAGACGCTATGCGATACACATCACGCACAAACAAACACACAGTCCGCTACGCACATACACCAAAAAGAGTCATAACCGAAAAAATAAGATAAATCAGGTTCACGTCCACGCCCTTCTGTCTTCGAGGATCGATTGGCTGTTTTGTATCCTCTTTTTCTTTTTTTCCCTTTTTTTCCTTTTTTCTTTTTGGCTTCAACAAGATTTTCAGACGAATCATCAATCAGTCAATCAATCAAACCAGAGGAAACAACACACAAAGATTACAGTAGGTAGAAAAAGGTCAAGCAAGACAAAGAATAAGATTTCAGCGTAAAAAGAGATGGTTTGGATACAAAGAAAAAACCAAGCGCCATTCCCCGGAAATAATCCCCTCCCTCCATTTTTGTTTCCCCTCGGCAATGCTGTTAGTTTGCTTTTTTGCTTGTTCCCCCCCCCTTTTTTTCACACTTTAAATTCGGTGTTTCTCGCTCTCTGTGTAGTGTGGATAATTACGTGATTAGCAATCTTGTACCTCCCGTTCAACATTTCATTCATAGAGCATAAAGTTAATCACATACCGAGTCTGGAATACAGCATATACAAGGCCATCTGATTACACTCCTGGGTACCAGTAATAGTCACCAATCTTTCATTGCTGTTATCTTGAGGTTCATTGATTTTGATGACGCTGCCTGACAATTGCCGAATTTCATTGATCTTTGCACCACCCTTTCCGATGATGGCTCCCACCATATCATTAGGAATGAAGATCTGTTGGGTAAGCGGTTGGCCGGGCAGCATGTTGGCCATAGGATTGGGCGTAGGCCCCTGCTGAGGAGTGGGGCCAGCGCCAGCCTGACCGGGTTGATGAGGACCAGCGCCGGAGTAGGCACTGGCGGCCTGGGGGTCAGCATAGTGAATAGGAGCCTGGGGAACCGGGGCTGGTGCGGGTCCGTGAAGGTAAGGAATCCCATAAGGATTGTTGGGAGTCCGCTGAGCATTGTTGGTGTGGCGCTTGTACGTGTCGGGATTTCCATAAGATCCATGAAGAGGCTGTGGCTGGTATGGGACAACTTGCATTCCACCAGGCATAGGGCCAGCAGGTCCACCAGAACGAGTCGCATACGCAGACGCAGCGGGGCCGCCGAAACGCTCCGTCAATTGTTCCACAAGAGTATTGGCAATGTAGTACGTCGCGATATGAACCGCGTCAGCAACACCAAGAACGACCAAAGAGCGCTCGGTGGAAAGAGGAAGACACGAGCCAGACGCGTTAAGACGGGCGCCCGAAGCCTCTTGGATCTCTCTAATCCTTCCACCTGACTTTCCAATGATCGAGCCAATTAGAATATGGGGAACCAAGAGCCTAAGTGGATAAGTCTTGGATTGAGGGGATGAGGCTTCTTCAAGCGGTTCGTTATTCAACGTGCGAATGATAAGTCCGAATGCCTATGATTGTCAATAAAAACCTCTTGATCAAACCATCCACAGCGAAGTCCCGAACGGAAACAAACCTTGGCGACAGCGTCCACAGCTCCGCTAACCGTTAAGATTCTCTCACCAGCTCCTCTCTGGTAGTCGGAAACAGTGCACTTTGCTTCAGCCATCCTTCTAATCTGAGTTACGTTTTCACCCCCCTTTCCAATTACGGTTGCCGCTTCAGCAGAAGTAATCACTGCACGCATGTGAATCCAATTACTCTCGTCAACCTGTGGGACAGATTGCTGAGCTTGCTGGCCAGCTCCTTGAGGGGCATCCGGAACATCAGTGTCGGCATCCTTGGTCTCTGGAGCTGCCTCCTCAGAATCCAACTTGCTAATGGTAGTAGTGGTAGCAGCCTCGGTCTTGGTAGGGGTAGGGGACGAGGTTCTGCTGGATTCACCTTCCGCCTTAGCGTCCTTGTCAAGGTAAGGGCGTTTGGAATCATGTTCATCCCTAATATTTGGAGAGGAAGAATCCTCGAGAGGGCGTTTCGTGGCCCCGGAAGCGCTTGGAGAACTCATCTTTGGATTATTGTCTCGGTTTTCAGGGCTGTTTTCTCTTCAATTCAGGTTATGTAGGACGCGTCTGAAAATCTTTTTTTGGTTTGACTAAAATTTTGTATTCTTTCTTGCTGTGTACACCAGGGAAAGAAATGACGGTGCGTTTCGGGGCTGAAGGGAGCGGATGGGGAGGTGGAGGTGATGAAAAGGTGAATGAAGATATTAACTCTGGGGTCGGGAGGGGGTCGTGACGGTGGTGATATGATGGATTGGAGGCGGACGGAGGAATTAGGCTAGGAGGGAGAAGGCCGGTGCGTATGAGAACCAAATGTAGGGTAGCAAAGGCAAAGAGAGACGACAGGAGGAGATCAAAAACCTAGCTGCTGCTGCCGTTGCTTTGACGATGCGATGGTGATTTGATGATCGAGGATATCTGGGCAAGTGGTGAAGGAGGATTCCGGCCAAGAAACAAGCGATACTAAAGAAAAGGGGAACGATGAAAATGGGGGGAAGATAATAGGAGGGGGGGATGAGAATGAGCGGAAGCAAAAAAACGAGTCGAGTCGTTTGTGAGTTTTGTGTAGCGGAAAATTGAAGTAATGTCGAGGCGGAGGAAAAAAAAGAAGGGAGGGAAAGAAGGAAGAGAGAGGTCGTCAGCCGGAGACTGAGAACGTGGACTGTGTGGCCCTTGTGCCCAGCCAACACGCTATTGGGTCGGCTTAGTCATCTATCAGACCCCTAATTCGCCGCTCTTTCCCAGTTGAGTCAATTTACAGTAGTTCGAGCGATGAGAGATGCTGCGGTCAACTCGGTGGACATATGATTATGTGTGAATATGCCCCGAGGCGAGCAACATAATGGCTTAGAGGTGATGATGATCTGATGCTCCTTTTCTGGTTGTGGAGAGGATGTCAAACCACATTGTAGTGGAAATCTACACTTGCTCTAAAGATTGTATCTCCGTTTACAGTACACCAGGCATGCCGAATACTAGGCGTAGGAGGGCCTAAGCGCCACTATCGATCTACTCGAGTACAGTATTATATCAGCGCAGTGCTGGTGAAAATTCCGCTCGATGGTATCAAGAGTTTCATAATTTGCTAGTATAAAACACCGTAAATTCCTGTACTTGAGCTGCTACTGTACTACGGATAGCAAATCTCAATAAATTAATGTCCCCACAGCATTCGCACATGAAAACGCCATCCAGCGACAAGTGTCCATCAAATGTGCCGGTCTCTTTGTTATGATACCACCTTTATTTTCGGTAGCCCCTGGCTCGACAATCCTCTTGTCTCAGACATATTTGTATCAAAAAGTCATCAAATGGAATCCCACCGTGTCGCATATAGTACTATTCCAACCGCGTTCAATTACTGTAACTACCAAGGCCAACAAGCTGCCTCCTCTGCTACTAACCGTCGTCCCGCACAACAACGAGAATGCGGTAAACTGAGGAAAAATGTTTCCGGGGACATCCAGAAACTTCAACCCTTCTGGGAGTATATCACAGGGATGTCTGTTTAAGGTCTCTGTTCGCAGGGGTTCTGTGAGCGATTACTTGGCGAAAGTGTGGCGTGGGAACTTGTCTTTGATCTGGTTCGCCTGACGATAGGAGAAGAGGGTATCGCACCAATCTTGGCATCTCGGTGGGGAAACCTCTTCTACGTTACTGCGAGTTCTCGTGCGGCCGGAGCAAAGGGGAACGAAGGCGGAGTTAAGGTGAACGACGTCGAAGAGACTGCGATTTTGCCATGCCTTAACGTAGCTTTTCTGAGACATTCTGGGCCTGTTTAAAATTTTGAACACTAGCCTATTTGAGTTATTGGGTGTACGAGTAGAGCTGCGAGTACGAGGACTCTCGGGTTTCTATCACAGCCTGCGGCTATGCTGAAGTGTACGGATTTTGCGGTACTTCAGGACCACACCCTCAAAGTTTTTCCTATCACGGTTGCTGAAATGGGCAGTGTTCAACATCTTAAACAGCACTGGAGCGTCTCAGCAGTTCACTCAAGCACTAGAGATAAATTTAAGCCTCCAGGATCATAAGGTGCTGTACGAGTATTGGTGGGTCATACCGGTCACCTTGCTCGAGGGACCTGGGTTGGCATTGGTATGGTACGAGTACTTACAATACTACTTCTCCATACTTGGAGCCGTGTTTCTATAGGAGTGCCATACTCGGAGGGGGGATACCCCAAAGAGCCTTTTATGCCCCTATTTTGGTCTTCATTCATACTACCGGCACAGCACGGTAATTGTGCTCGAGTACCAGTACTTGAGTATTCTTTTTCCTATGATACCTTCTTCTTGAGACTGGATGACTAATCACAAAATCAGCCACAAACAACCAGCCACACGAAGTTTCGAAGAAAGCTCCACTCTCCAAGCTCTCAACAACTCTGAAGAACCCAGGCACTCCTTTGCACAACCGCCCCAACACCCGATTACTACACCCCTCTTTCATCAAACCAAATGAATAACGCACAATTCCGCAAACTCCTTGAAACGCCCCGTCCCGCAAACGCATCCAGCCAAAATGGGCCCTCCTCGACTCCGGCATTGGGTTCCAAGTTGCGGTCCTCAATCCCGATGACCCCGTATGCACCCTCTCTCCCCTCCCACTTTCTTCTACTGTTTACGAGACAAACTGACTGGATAAATGTACAAATTAACAGACGAAGCGTCCTCGGCGGCTCATCAACACAGTCCGAATTCGCCCGTCAATTAGCAGCAAACAACGCCTCCGAGCAAAAGGCGAGAAAGTTCCGCTCCTCAGCTGTGCCCCTCGGTACACGGCTGCCCGAAGGCTACATCGACCGGACGAAAGATAGAGAAGACGACGGCGGCGACGAGAGGGATCGGCGGTTAGCGGCGCTGGAAGAACTCTACAAAGAGGGTGGGATAGAGCACGAAGAGTACGTTCGGCAGACGAAATTACTGGGCGGTGATGTGTCGAGTACGCATCTTGTCAAGGGGTTGGATTTCAAGCTTTTGGAGAAAGTGCGCAGGGGTGAGGACGTCATGCGTGTGATCAGGGATGATGGAGGTGATGAGGTGGAGGAGGGGCGGGATAGTGAGGATGAGGAGGATGTTCTGGATAAAGTTCTCGAGAGAGATATTGTTTCCGGAAAGAAAGAAGAGAAGAAAAAGAAGGGTAATTTGGCACCAAAGACTCGTGCGGAGATATTGGCGGAATTGAGAAGGAGCAGGGAGGCTGCGAAGCCGGTTTCCGTGCTTGGTTCAAAGTTCAAGAAGATCGGCGTGAAGGAGGAGAAGAAGAAGGAGAATGGGGTGAGGGTTAAATATGTCACAGGCGCGGATGGGGTGGTCAAGAAAATGATCAAGAAGGATAAGAAGAAGAGTGATAAACCGGAACCGGTTTCTGCGGGGGTTATGGGGATGATGCCTCCACCACCTATGCCCGGGGGGACAGAGGGGAAGGCTGAAGATGAAGATGAAGATGAAGATATATTTGAAGGGGCGGGGGCAGAATACAATCCTTTAGCAGGCCTGGACGACGACGACTCATCTTCGTCTTTAGAAGAGGAAGGTGAGGAAGGAGAAGTCCATCCAACCAAGAAGACAAAATCCGAAGAGGCACCAGAATCTTCCCTAAAACCCTCACCTCTGCCTGCTTCCCCTTTACCATCAGTGGTACCATCACCATCCGCGCCAAAACCGAAAACAAACTACTTCAACGAGCCAACCTCCTCCTTAGATACATACAAACCCCCATCCTCAGCTTCAGCCCTCCTATCATCAAACCCCGAACTCGCGGCAGCGCTAGCCAAAGCCTCGACTCTAAAAACCTTCTCCACACCCTCTGAAGACGAAGCCGGGAAGCGCCGGAAGGCGCTCATAGAGGCAGCGGATAGAGACGCTTTCGACATTGACTTTGGATTCGGTGGGAGTAGAGATTTCGGGGATGAGGATGACGACGACGGGACTATTGCTAAAAGTAGTGGTGGTAAGAAGCGGAAGCGAGGAGGGAAGCCGAAGAAAGGGGATAAGA
Source organism: Tuber umbilicatum (assembly GCA_003313605.1). Taxonomy (NCBI): domain Eukaryota; kingdom Fungi; phylum Ascomycota; class Pezizomycetes; order Pezizales; family Tuberaceae; genus Tuber; species Tuber umbilicatum. Next base: position 26,215 of record QLOI01003479.1, on the reverse strand, counting down.
ATGATGCGGGGGTTGTCGGGAAGATTGTGGAGGAGAGGTATGGAGGTGGGTCGAGGAAGTAGGATCATGGGGGGGGGTGTCATAGTGTATTTTTAGATTTGCATATGGGCAGCGGTGAATTAATAGTAGATAGGTAAGTGAGAGTATCAACTTATTATACCTGACTGTAACAAGGCCTTTCTGTATTGACAACATCGAGTTCATTACCATCTCGAGTGATTTATTGTGACTACTCTATGTGTTATTTAGATGTCCCGCTTGCTGTTTCTTTGCCCCTTTGGAAGAACATGATACTATAAGTATAGTACTAAAAAAAGCTCATTATAATGACATGGAAAGATAAGGGATTTGTGTGGAAGAAATGGGGGGAGGTGCGATACAATGTCTAGGTCAAGTCCATCCTCTCTGAGTCTGGAATGTTTGGAGCGCCTGGCAATGCCACCGTCCCCTTCTCACCATTCCCCGCCGGGGGATCGGTAAACTCGATGTCTTCGTCTTCATCGGCTTCGCCTTCTTCCTTTTCCTCCGCTTCACCTTCCTCCTTCTGATCGTCAGGGGAGGTATGAGTGATGACGGGGACTGGCGTCGCGACATGGCTAGCGCTAAGTTTAGGCGTAGAGATATTGAAAGGAGTATTCGATTCGGAGAATTGTCTAGAAATAGCTGGGACTTCGACTTCTTCACCTTCCTCTTCTTCCGACATGCCTTCCCTGCGATCTAGTATGGTCACAATCACCAGTCAGTCCCCTCCCCTCAAGTGAAGGGTAACGGTAGCTCACCTTGCTCGTCCTTATCCTCTTTAATTTGCGCCCACATTTTCTGTAACTGATCCACAATTTGCCCGAATTGATCGCGACGGGCGTTCCATACTTGCCTGTACTCGTCGCGCTCGGCCTCCAATTCTGCAATCTCTTTGTTTAGCCGCTCGATGTTGACATTCTGCTCGTCGCGGGACTTTAGTGTGTTCTTTGATAGGATGTCGCTGGCGATTGCGTCGTAGATGAGTTTATTCTCCTTTTCGCGCTGCGAGAGTTGGAGCGTTTGCCTGAGTGTGACGAGTGTTTCGCGAGCTACCGTGGCGGTCTCAACTATAAGCGCACAAGAAATTAACTTTTTCCCCTTCGAGGAGAGAGGTGGGGAGGGGAAGTACGAATGTCGCCCTTTTCCTTCTCGTAACGTTCTACTTCTCGTTTGTTTGTCTCGCGGAGGAGCTGGATTCGGGCGATTACGCCCTCGAAAGCTTTGAAGTCGAGTTCTAGCTCTTCGCCATAGGTGTTGAGGCCTTCGGAGGTTGTTGGCAATTGCTCTGATTTCAACAATGGGGTGCAGCGCTTTAGAATGCGATTGTAAGGACGTTGTTCGAAAAGGAGGGGTCGGGTTTTGATCAGCTCTTCTGTAATTCTGATTAACAGTCTATCCAAGTGGCTATTGCAACGGGGGGTAAATGTACCTTCGTCAAGAATTACAGACATCGGTGTTGAGCTTTGAGAGAGAGCAAAGTTATGGCCAAGGGAATGAACATGGGATGTTGTCGCTGGTAAATCTATCAGGCATGCTGAGTTTAGCGCGGCAGGCTTAGGTTGAAGAAGTGAGCTTACGTAATAGAATCTTGAAACCTTGACCTTGACGTCAAAGGCCTTTTGATGGCTCGAGCTCGTCTCCATTTGTGAACGTATTCCATAACCTCTCCCCTCCTTTTATCTTAAATACTTTCCCACCACTGCCACTTCTCTTGGCCACTACCAAAACCTTTCCCTCCGCTAACCTCTGCCCTTCCCATCCGCGTAATATATACAAAAAATAATTCACCACCGGCTAGCTACTCAAAAGCTAGCAACCGAGTCAAATAATGCCACCTCATATGCATGGAAACGTCAAGTCGCTTTACCTCCTCACTAAAAATGTGTTGACCAAGCATGTCGATTGTATTTCTCCTCTTTTTTCCTCTCTCTGCTTTCGCTTTGAGCGCAGCTAATTTTAATTTGTTGCTAGCGATCGACGACATCGGGGACCTCGACTATGCACTTGTCCGTCCAGTTCTTCTCAAGATCACTTCTCCTGTTCAACTCGTATGTTGCCATAAATCTTGCCCCGCCTTACTCTATACACATTTTCACTCTTCTCCCCACCCTTTGCCCTATCCTACCTTGTCCGCTCCCTCCAATACGTCCAATACGGTACTAACGATCCAATCGTACAGAAAAAACTCGAAGCAAATTGTCCACAAATCCGCGGTGAAGATAGTGAAATTTGGAAAGTTCTTATAGGGAAGCACTTTGGTCAGGGTGCTCTTCACAAGATGGAACTTGAGAAACCAAAGAATTGGAGTAAAGCCTATGACGTATATAACTTCCTCTCCCCCTCTTTCCTCAACAGTCTGTCTGATCTGCCTTTTTTTTTTTTTACAGGAACTCCAAAAAGCAGCTGATGCAGCGGCAGCGGCGGCAACCGAGACCCTCCGCGCACGTATGACCAAGATGTCCTCTGCGAAGCAGCAATCCCGTGCAAAGCTTCTAACCAGCACAGTCGGTCTCCCGCCCACCGGCCGCCCTAGATCATTCGGCGGAGGCGGAGGCTGGGGTGGGACGGGAAATAGCTGGACTGTCAAAGCTGGTAGTAAAACCAGGAACATCATCGATAAGGCCCGTCGTGAAGCGAAGGAACTTAGCGTTTTTCGAGGCAGGAATAGCGTTCTTGCGGCACCGACACATACACTTAAGCGCCAGGAAGTTGATAGGAAGATGAAGGAGAAGATAATGAAGAAGATGGGCGATGCAAAGGACAAAGAGGGGGCGGGGGAGGGGGCAGAGGCTGCTAGGAGGAGGAACGATGATGTTAATAATAAGAGGGGAAGAGACGACACTGCCGGTGGTGACGATAGAGGCTCGAAGTGGATTTCTGGTGCCGACGGAAGGAAGGTTGCAGTTCCGAAGATTGGAAGAAATACGTCTGAGAATAGTGGCAGGGCTACCTCTTTTTCTCTACCTTCTGCTTCTATCTCCACCGCAAATATACACCCGAGCAGAAGAGCCCCTGGAGACCCATTTGTGAGGAGGAAAAAGTGATAGGATCGGCCTGTAGGGTATCATCATAGATAGCATTTTTCCTCTCTTGTTTTTCTATTCCTTTCTTTTATTTACCTTATCGGTTGCTGCTATTGCTTTTGTAATATCCGCGGTTTGTTTTGTGTTCTATGTGTCGGTGTTTTCTGGTGCAGGATGGATGGTTGGATTGGTGGGTGGGTAGTTATTAAAACGGCGCTTGTGCTTTGTGCTTTTCGGCGTATTTCTTTCCTTTTTTTTTCCTCCTTATTTTTCCGCTGATGATCTTGGGAGTACAAAGGAGGGGAGATAATTGAGATGGGAGGTTATACGGGCTCAGTAATAGACCTTGATGGAGATGATACAGCTGTGATGCTTATGTCCACTTTATTTTTTATTTCGTACCGTCCCTTCCGCATTTTCTGGTTAGCTCAGTTCAGCCCAGTTACGAAAGTAGTTTTCGCATAGCATGTAGTATTAGTTATAGTGTGGATTGGGGGATAGTGAATCCTTTATGAACAATTATTCATAACCCCTCACTCGCACTTTCCCGATCTCGCACGTTTCAAGTAGAAGGGACCGTGAATGTACTCCCCTGCTCACAGATGCGACATACCGCTCGTGCACTCCACGATCCACAGGATACAGTGGTGTCCACCGTAGCCACTCACATACACCAAACATAAATTGTGCACGCTGCGTTAAGCCATGAACGTTTTAATTTCCAAGTGTACAAAACCATGCATCCAAGCCAACAGGCACCCGAAGCAGATCTATTTTTTCACCAAAATATCATACACCACCGCCACCACCAAATAATCATTGTAGAAAAGGAACGACTTGGGTGAGTTTTTTGGGGGGGAGAAGGGGAAGAAAAAGAAAAGGAGAGTAAGAATGGAAATAAGAGCAAACCGGATTATATACAAAGGAGGGGCCTTCTAAACCTCCAAGCAGGGTCAACCTGCCTAGAAGGTGAAGGTAAAGGGGGGAAAGGAAGAAAGAAAGCTATGCGCTATCCAATAGGGTGGAGAAAGGAGGGTTATGTTAACTATGCACACCGCATGGAAGAGAGAAGAAGAGGAAAACAGCAGACCCTCGTTGTAATCATACACCGCATTAAGGAGAAAAAAAGGGGGGGGCATTAGGCTTTGCGTTTTTCGTTCATTTTTCTGGCGGCCTTTTTGCCTACTTCGTAACTTGAGATCTGGCTGTGTATTAGCTTAGTTCACATCACCTTGATAGAGAGGAAGTGAAGGGATAGTGATTGCTTAGGTGGACGGATGAGCGAGAAGACGCTAGTAATGGGAAGAGGGTATACCATGATAGCGCAAGCAGGCGAAACCTTCAGAATTCTAGGTACGCAGCCTCTCCAGAGGCCGGATGCTCCTTCAGCTTTGAAAATGTTATAGAGCACTCTCGGCATACTCCATTTTGTTTCAGTACCAGCATGTGCAGAGATCTGACGCCGAGTCTTTCCGACGTCGAAAGGCTGCGTGAGGAAAGCGGCGACTGATCCGGAAGCTGCACCAGCAATAAAAGAATCTGTGAAGGTGCTCTCAGAATGAAGGTCTGTCTTAACGCGGCGTTTTGTGGGGTGGTGGAGGTGAAGGGAAGACAAATGCCACTCTCGCTCTCTTTCAGAGCGTATGAATGACTTGATGGTTTCGTATCCCAACCAGTAGACCCCCGAAAAAGGTACGTCGCGCCAGAGGGTCAATTCCAATCCACGCCAGAGAGACCTAACGCCTTCTTTCGCTACCATATCCCTGGTGGTGTCGAAGGTAGCCCGGAAGGTTCCTTTGGACGAATTCAAGTGAGTGTTTGATACAGCTTGTAGTCTGGTTTTAAACATCTCAATCGGTGAAATGGCGGTAGCTGCGATAGCCCTCGCTGCAGATCCAGCGATAAGAGGGCCCCAAAAAGCGCCAAAGTGGATAAATGGAGACCAAGCAGATGTTCGCAGAGTGTCGTATCCGGTGAAATAAATAACGTTTGAGGGGACCGCCATGAGCAGTGTTGGGCTCAAACCTCTCCATAGCGAAGAAACCCCCTCATATCTTGCGATCTTGACCAACCCCTCCCAAGTTCCATGAAAACGACGACGGGATGCCTCCTCAACTACGCAACTATCATTCAAGATTGTGCCTGCGCTTAGGGAAGAGGTAGGGGCAATACAAGCCTCTGAAGTGTTGTTTATCCAGAAAACTTCCCGGCAACATGCGGTTACGCCTAATTCCGGAGCGGATAAGTGAGCCATTGATTGGAATTGTAACGGTGTAAGAGGAAGTTTATGAGCTCTTAAGGGTGAAGCCGATGAGAAATCTACCGCTGCATTTTTTGGAGAAGATAGTTGCTGTGATTGTAGACGGACCCGAACGACATCCAGAGGTGTTACTATAGACAAGCAAACCATCAGCATCATCAAAAAAAATCAAAAAACAGTTAGGCTACAGGAAGTGAGTAAAAATAAGGTACCTAGAAGGCTTGAAACTAAACTCCCAGAGCAAGCAGCCAGCATCTTCTGCCCGGCTGTGATATCGGGTTCCCCCTCTTTGCCATTATTTCCACGATTGCTCTCCAAACCGGGCATAGTTTCAAACTTTCCCCGACTGGAACCTCTTTCGTCAATCCAAGTCCTGTGATTATGATCTTCGCCCGAACCGTTCACAGTAGCCTCTTTCGCATCAGCCATTTCAGCAGTTCCTGCAGCAAAGCTTTCGGCCCCGCTCATATTAGATTTGTTTGTTGACTATTTGTAAGATCTTAACTGTTGTCTTATATTGAGAGAATGGATTCTAAAGAATTTGAGTTAGATGGAGCAGAAAAGTGCGGGGATGGCCGTGTGTGCGCAGATGAGTATCATAATATATTATTATGTAGGTGCTTTTCCAGGCAGGGCGTGTGTGCGTGCGTTTGATAGGTTGTCTGGAGGGCCTTGGTGGGGAAGAGGACAGTCGGACTGTGACGAAACGAAAAAGCGTTGTGGGAATCTGATAAAAAACTTTTAATCAGATCCTCGTTTAAAGCATTTAGTGGCGGATGGGTTAGGGTTTTAGTGTACGGGTATAAGGGCGATAAGAGTGTGACGCGGCAGTATCTCGTATCACTCATATCTCCCATGTCTATCTTGTCTCACTCGTTCGAATGAGACATTGTGACTCCTCCTGGATTGACTCTCCATAGGCTGCCGAATACATAAGTCACATACCGGTACCGTACTGTACCGGTACCTCTTCGTTCTAATCACCTCCGCTTCCTCCCTTCCTTCCACGAGCTTCTCCTTCCTTCGATGAACACAATAGTGCGGCGCCAATGGACGAAGAACTCTCCCGTTTCCGCCGACAGTGGCAAGCAGAAGTGTCCGCTCGCCACCAAGCCCAAGTGTCTTCCGCACCCCAGCCGAGCAGTTCCGTAAACAAGTCAAGACAAAACCCCTTCGCGTCAAGAAAGCTGTCCCATTCCCCCTCTACCGATGAGGGCGCTGAAGACGAACCGCCAGAGCTCTTAGCTCAACGGCCTCTATCGCCAATTGCTCATCGGCGAACCTCGTTTGCAGGTAGCTCGTCCCAGGCGGATCCTGGGAGTGCACTCGAGCATTATGAACAGGCGGTGGAGAAGGAATCTGAAGGAAATTTAGGGGAAAGCTTAAATTTGTACAGGAAGGCGTTCAGAGTATCTCTCCCAACTGTCGATGAACGGTGAAATCCAGAAGCTGATTTCTAGAAAAGATGGATCATAAGGTTGATTCTCACTACCGGGAGAAGCACTTTCCACGGCCACCCCCTTCATCGGCTAAGAAGAAAACACCTCTTGCTGCTATTATTTCCCCCCAACCACCGGTGCCGGCCTCAGCCCCGGCTCCGACTTCGCTAGCTTCTGGTTCGAAGGAGATGAGCGAGTTGATAATTTCGTTTGCGGGGATTCAAATTCAGCCTGCTCCTGTCGCTAAACTTGATGCGAGCGAAGCAGCTACGGATAAAGGGAAGGGAAAGGAAACGGGAGAGGAAGAGGAAGAAACAGGGTTCTCCCCGCTAGCTACGCTCCCGTTCGAGCTCCTGCTCCAGGTTGTCAGAAACGTAGCTTTAACCGACATAGCTTCGTTCGCAAGGTTAGCGCAAGTATGCAAGGCCTTCGCCTACCTCGTGATCACTGAGCAAAGCATCTGGAAAGCTGTATGCGAAAAGACCTTCAGCCGAATGCTCTGGGACTGGGGAGTGACCGTCAACGGAGATCCAATAGAGAAGCCCCTCCTACTCGAAGGCCCAAACGGCGAAGTCCTCCAGGACGGCGAGTATGAAGACGAAGACGAAGAACAGGAAAAGCGGGAATCCCCAATTGACGAAAAGGAGGTGCTCAAATACGGCGAGAACTGGCGGAAGATGTTCATGGTCCGACCCCGCGTTCGATTCAACGGCATCTACATCTCCACCTGCAATTACGTTCGCGCAGGAGCATCCCAGTCCTGGAACACTCCCGTGCACATCGTAACCTATTATCGCTACTTGCGTTTCTATCCGAACGGCACAGTCCTTTCACTCCTATCTACTTGCAAGCCAGCAGAAGTAGTCCATGGCTTCAACGAGGTCTCACTCACTCCAGCTCATCTCGGCGGTCTACCAGTCGGCACCATGAGTTGGGGGAAGTACGTGTCCAAGGGCCGCTGGCGAATGGATAAAGATGGGCAATTGGATGTGGAAACCGAAGCGCCCATGATGGACAAGTACTTGTTCAGAATGGCGCTCAAAGTGAAGAGCATCCGAGCTGGAGGGCGGATCGGAGGTGTGAATAAGTTGGCTTGGGAGGGCTTCTGGAGCTGGAATATAATCTCGGATGATCTTGCAGAGTTTTCTTTAAGGTGAGTCTTTTTTTTCTTTTCTTCTTTTTTCTCATGTGTGGGGTGATTGGCTGACTAGTCCAACAAATAGGAACGATAAACCTTTCTTCTTTTCGAGGGTTGGGAGCATCGAGAGGGAGATGGGGTATAGTTAGACCTCTGAAGTGAGAATATGGGAAGGGTATAAGATAGGCCGGCGATTAGAAGTGGGATCGGTATACTAGATGAGATATTGCCGTTATGGCCATGATAGAAATTCGTGGATAAACTGGAGCTCGGTAGATCAATGAAACCGATGCCTTGCAGTACTACTCAAGATACCTCACTTGAAGAGGGCGGGAGAATATTCTCTGATCCGAAAATCCACCATCTCATCTCAGCGTTTGTCCTGCTCCAATACGTGCAATCCTCAACAAAAAAACTCCGAGCCCGAGCCAGCACCACATCAATGGCACCACGCCTGTATCCGACGCAGCCTCGCAAACTAAACGCCCACTGACAAATGAGAAACCCTCATAACGTCGCTGGCCCCGTGATAGGGTAATTTCCCCCCAAGGGATTTGCAGGGATGCAATGCATTCAAATAGTTGTGAATCCCCCGTTCCTACTACCAGTACTGTTACGTGACCTTTCTTTTCATTTTGTTCGGTGATTTTTAGCCCCCTATACCAGACACAATTCTCCTCCGAGCCGAGCGTCACGAGTTATATCACCCGCAGCAAGTAATATTTCATCAAGCACTCACCAACGGTGATGGTCAAAAGGTAGGACGATACGGTAGTGCGGATTATTCCAGGGATGGGAGTTGTGAATGGACAAATACAGTATCTACAAAAAGTGTCCTAATCTCGATGCGGCCCCCACATCTTCACCCATCCATCCATCCCGATGACCATGGCTTTGGCTAGCTGGAGTTTATCTATCATAGGAAAAATTCGGATTTCCGTTATTGTAGCATCTTGACTTAGGCTCACTCCAGTTCCCGACTGCACAGAATTCTGTCATTGAGATAACATTCTCCTGCATGCGGTTCCGCGCTCAAATCAATGACACCCACGGCGCGATGAAGCTCCATTCCCTATGTTTGAAATGGTAGAGCATCTCTCTCAGTAGGGATATCCGGGAGTCTCAAAGATATATGTGAACCCCCCACCTCCCCCAGTTCACCCGGAAAAAACCCGAAAAATGTTACAATATCCAGGTCTACCTTTCTGTGCGATGGTATTCCTTCCCATAGTTGCATTGCGTGGAATGCCCATCCGGTTCAGTGGCGAAGATGTCGGGAACGAATTGGCGATGCGGTGGAATTACCTGGTGAGCGCCTGGGGGTTTGACTTCACCCTCTCCTCACTATAAGATACGATAAGTCATAATACCAGTGCTTGCACTATTGAGCAAACCGCCCTGCGGGAGCTGGAGGACCCATGGCATTAGCCTCCGTTTCTCGATAAGGCGGTTAGAAACCAACCCCGGATCGTTTACATGTGGTAGTAGTATTAGAGGAGGTTTTCTCCACTTTTTTTCCAACTCGCTTCGCCCTATCCGGTCCAGAACGGCGACATCAAAGTTCGAATGTGATACGTACATGTTTTCTGGAGCCATGCCAAAATGACTGGGTCCGTCTGAGGGTGGCTGCATACAGACTATCAAACTACCCTTTGCCCAGCAAACCAGCCGTATTTTCTCAAATAGTCAAGTATGGGCAGCTACTGCAGTATACATACTGAATCCGCTCAGTTCTGTAATGGTCACAGCGGAGCTTGAGATTCTGATAGAACTTGTCTGAATTTTTGCCGCTACTTGGAATAGTAGTGCCATGGGGTTCACACGACTCGTTTCCATTTACAAACTCTAATCCTCTCTTAGCATGGCATTGCGCGATCTGTAGAAAAAGGTTTACGGGGTATTAGCTAGCAACGATCAACAAAAACCCGACACTGCATGGCTAGTAATCTGTTATCACAGGAAATCACTCGTGTCATTGTTCGTTGCCCCCAGCCAGTATTCACACGTGGAGCTCGTGGAAGGGACTTGAGAACCGGACACAATTCCCCGATTATGGCTAAGTTTGTGGGTTTTTTGGGTTGCCAACTGGAATGTAAGACTCCCAAAATACTTCCCTGTACACGGCCAAAAAAAACTAAACACCTTTTCACGTTGATAATGCCGTAGTAGTTCTATCTCTGAATACCCCCCGCCGGCGAGCTGTGAGCAATAGTTGAATCTATTTCTTGTGGATATGTTGGCTCCCGGTACCCACTACGGGCCTTCAACCTCTCCTAGCAAAATACCTACCTATAAATACGGCAATTAGTCGCCCGTGGTTGAGAAACTCGGTAATGGCCCGTAAAGTCATGAGCATAGAGCGCCCATCCATGGTCGAGTAGTTGGTAAGTGAGTCCAGCCCCTCCCGAACCATACCGCGCTCGCATGGCCGAGTTGAGGGTGGATGCTTTATCTGAATTGCCAACTTGAGTGTGCTCGAGCACAGATTCAGCTCAGCCGTACGAGCGTAAACTGGGGAAGCTCAGAATGCGCTAGGGCGGAATTGTTGGAGGAGCTGCACTGGTGGTAAGGCTCCTAGAGCCTCATTTCATGTTCAATTGTCAACACCGCTCCGGTTTTCCCTGTACACACTCACTGAACAGCTTGAATGATTTTCTTCCTTAAAAGTGAGCTGACCTCCAATCCGCTCCCATTTAGTCTTCGTCCGGTCCCCTCACTACTGGCACTGCTAATTGCTAACTTGAAAGCCCGCATCATTGTTTTAACACACAGGTCTGGGACATTGTCCGGAGCGAGAGCCATGCCACCCAGGCGTGACCCTCTCCGTGAGGTGGCAGTGGGCATGCTGCAGGACTATCCGAGGTGACAGACGAGGACAAGAAGCAACATGCGAATTGGATGAAGAGGGAAAGGAAATTCGAGGTAACAAACAAGGCGGAAGCCGAGGGATGAAGGTGGAATTTTAACCAAATACAACTCGATAACCATCCCCGGAACTGCAGTTGCACGCTCGTGATTGAGGTGGGTTTTTTTTTGGCGTGTTCTGAGTTTCCTAGTGACTCATGTGGTACTGACATGAGTCTGGATCCCTTCGTGGGATTGAATTTATTTGAAACCATTCCTTCTACCAGTGGGCGATTTGGCTCTTGCTTTCCCGAGCTGTCCGGGTCAGTTTTACCTACCTGTCTCGTACTTTTCTGTTTTTAGTTGTTCCGTTTCTGCTTGTTCCCTACTCCTTCCTTTCTTCCGCATGTGTTGTGCGCAAAATGGTTGTTGGAATATATGTTGCTTGAATGAAAATTGTTTCGCTTGGACAATTGATCATTATTTACAGTTGATCTAACTGGGATTACATAGCGGTTGTGATTTTGAGGGCATTGAGTCTGATAGTCATGTCGTATGTCGAGAGTTTAAATAGACTAACAAATCACCAAGTCTCAATTACCGAGTGAGACATTGTGATTACATCAAGCTATCGACCTAGTTCCGTTAGTCTTCATTCAAAATCATAAGAGATGAAAGCTCAACAGGCTGTCAAACTCATTTTTTTACAAGGGAAAAAACATTCAAATGTGAGGATAAGCGCCGCCAAAAGTTTCTAGAAGGTGAGAGCCTTGCCACCCGGGACTCCGTTCAGCCAGTGCTCCACCAGTTAGAAAGAGATACAGCGCGGGCAGAGGGTGGCTCATAGTTTCCCACAAGCTGCATCTGCCCTTCCCTTCCCTTCCCTTTCTCTCTCTAATACGCATGACAACGCTTTCCTGCGCGAGAACATTCCCTTCACCACCTCTTGTTTGTCTCCCTCCCCGCGCCACCTTCCAGACTCCCCCTACACGCCTGGGGATAATAATCGGGTGTTCTACTTATTTCAAGGACTGAACTCATCCTCCACCAAGCACGGCAAGAAAAATAAAATACTCTATGGAGGCTCCTAACACTCCAATGGCTCCATCAGCTCCTCCGGAAAGTGTCGGCCCCAACGCTCTCAGCGATATCACGATCTCTGGGATGTCTTCCAATATTTCTCCATCCCCATCCCCATCTCCCTCCCCCCTTCGTCGGAGCGGGAGACGGTCGGCGAAGACTCCAATAAACTATTGTGAGCGACCAGCCAGGAGAAAGGGCAATGTTAGTCTCCACACTTGACTTATTTTCCCGCACAGAGCTAACTGTGTTATCATACAGACCACCAGCCAACCAGAAAAGAGACAAAAGCTGTCGAACACTAGTCCCCCCGCCGCTCCTACTGCGGATCGCGATCAAACCCCAACCACGCCCAGCAAGACTAGTGGAGAAAATACCCCGAATCAGCCGCTAGGGGCCATCACAAGCAATAATAACACTCCAGACGCAACTGAACACAGAATCTCCGAAAACTCATCCCCCCAAAGCCCTGCTCCAGCTCCAGAAGTCATCCTAAACAACGAAACCTTGCCTCTCGCCTGGCACCCCCACCGCGCAGAAATACCCAGATTCACGCCAGTCCAGATACGGAATCTCCTCCAGTTCAATTCAAACCGAGTTTCCCCCCGGCATGCGAGACCGCTCCCAGAGCCGTCGCTGCCGGCTGCCTCAGTAACCATGCCTATATCAACATACCACCTGAGAGCACTGGCGCGTGCGGCTGCCTCTTATTATGCCTCGCTGCCAAGGGAGTATGGTGATCCGAAGAGCTGTCTTCCGCATCTCTATAAGACTTTTATGCCAACGGCAGAGTTTGAGAGGTGGGTAAAGGAGAGTGGGGGCGGAATGGGAGTGATGGATACGCATACCGTGTTGATGAAGGTTTTTGAGATTATTTTCTTGGGACGATTTAGTTCTGTGGAGGCTAAAGAGAGGATTTGGGGGTTATTGGGGTTTGACGAGAAAGAGGCGGGGGAGGAGGGAGATGAAGATGAGGAAGGTGAGGAAGAAGATAAGTCGGAAGGAGAAATGGGAGGGAGCGGGGAGGAGGAGGGGGAGGGGGAGGCTGATGGACATTGGTAGGCAGTGGGAACCCGTGGGGGGATGCTCTGTATAATTAAATGGTCCACGATAATTTTTATATGCATGGTTTTTGAAACAGCGATATCCACCTGTGCGATGCGGCACTCATCTTATATCCCCATATTCACATTATCCTACTCCCCCCAAACCTCTCCCCTTTTCTCATTTCAACCATACCAAAACCCCGCAAATGTGGGAAACCAAACCATGTATAATAATGCCACATCCGCTAATCTACAGTACCCCTCTCCCGCATAATCGCGACCTCACGACTCGAACTACGAATCTTACAAATTTCCATCCGATACTATCAGGACATGAGGTGGCACAGCAGTGACCAGGTTTTATAGTCCGAGTGGCCGGGCGCGCACGGATCTGTGACCACAATTTACTTTCCTCTAACAGGGGTTCGGCGAGTGAATTGACCGATGCCAGATGCTCCTTCATTGGGCCGTCATAGCTCTAGCAGTGGGAACAATTGCAGCTATGAAAAGTCCGGACGGTAGGGATGAAGTAGAACTCCTTCGGTTCCCTTTGTCGGTGGGGGCGTTTAGGAGCGAGATAGTCCCGTTAGTAGGAGTGGGATGTTATCCCGTCGCACCCCAAGGGAATTTAGCCCAAGGCGTTTACTCGAGAAGTTTTCCGCAGTCGTGCTCTGATAGTACCTGGATCCCAAATCTGCATTCTTGGCAGACCAGTTCCTACTTAGTAGTCTAAGACGAGTGAGAGTCGGTGATTGTAAATGTCTCTTGGGCAAAGTGTTAAAATGCGCTATCCTACGAGCTAGCTAGCTTCGTCGATAGCCGCTGGGAAAATGTATAACGGTTCTCGGTCACCTTTTGTGAGTCGAAAACTCCCGTTGATATATCCTCGAGGTGAAAACCCAAAACGAGAACAAAGGAAAATAGACACCCTCCGTCTGACCAAGCCAACCTATTTATTATTCCTAAGATGAGGCAAATCTCCACTTCTACTCTGCTCTTCCGCCTCAAGAGTAACTCGAGCAAAACACCAGTCCCCCCGCCGATAATGGCTCCCGACTCTCGCTGGCGCCCCCTCCTCACGATCTGGCTCTGGACTGTTCAAGTCTTGTGCATCCTCTGCGTGCTAGGAATCAGCGCGTATGACACCTCTTATATTAGAGATACCTTTCACAACCGGGCTTCCAAGTTTCTCCCCCNNNNAGTTTCCCCCCCCCCCCCCCCAGCTCTCTTCATCTTGTATTCCGCTAACGTTGAGCAAAGCCGTTTAATAATCAACATCCTCTGCAGCACCACATCCCTAACTATCTCCCTAGTACAGGTCTACCTATACCTAACCTCGCGACTAAACCCGCTAATAACGCTCTTCGCAAACACCCTCCTAGCATTCTTCTGGATGACAACGTGCTTCTACCAGATTGTTGCTCTAGGGAAACTCAGGCGAATTATCGACAAGATGTGTCCGCATGAATTCCGGAGTAGGTTTTTGTGGTGCCAGAATCCGAAGATGACGTTGCTGTTCTCTGGATTTGCATTGTGAGTCCTTCTGAGTCTTCCTGTTTTATATTTGCTTTTTTGTTAACGGGAGAGGGAAAAGGTGCACATATTTGGTGTTTATCATTTGGGCTTGTTACACCCAGCGGAGGGCGTTGCGGAAGCTGAGGGCTTGGCATGCGGTGCAGGGAAGATTTAGAAAATATGAGGATGAGGGGCCGTTGCAAGGCGAGGATGAGTTGGGGGCTGGGGAGAGTGTTACGAGGTTGAATGAGCTCAGAAGCAAAAGGGTGGGGGGCAGTATCGGCACCAGTGCGGGCGGGCGGGCGAGGTAGTGCTATCGGTTTGTTTTTTCCTGATATTCTCTTTGGTATATTAGTCAAAATTGCAGAACAGTAAAAGGGGGGAAAGAGTGGTTCTTTCTAGCAAATTTCCAACGCTCGCACACCCGAATCGTGCATTCTATCATCACCCCCTAAAGCCACACTGCACTGTAGATCAGAAAACGCCTGGCCCACAAGAAAAAGCACCCCCCTCCCATCAAACAGCTTTAGAACCACCCACAGAAGAAACAACCAGCCTGCCTCTTATCCCCCAAAACTCTCTCATCCACCCGATTGCGAGTGACTCCCCATGCCCGCCAAGCCGAACCGAGCCGAGCCTCCAAGTACAAGTATCAGTACCGGCAACTTTGTGCCGCACCGCACACATAAATGCATCGGCGACACAATCCGCGAGCCGAGGCGAATCCCATTGGTTGTGGACTAGGATAGCAGGAGCTGAGGTGGGTGTCATCCACGTATGCCAGCAGTGCTCCAAGCGAATTCGGGCCGTTGGAGGGAGGAGGGGTTGTTTTTTTGCATGTGAGATGTGTTTGATGCAATGCGTTAATTGGCGAGAGGGAGAAGGGAAGGAGGTGGGCGTTATGGCTGTTTTGGAATCGGTGTCATGGGAGCGAGGCGTAATGGTGGGGTCTTTAGGGGACGGTTAAGGGAAAGAGAGGAGAATACGGTAGACTACATACGAAATATGGAGGGAGGGTGGATTGTTTGCTCTGAAAATGCACGGTACCGCAGCAGTCTTTGGGAAGGGTTAACGATGTGATGGTGAAAATCGTGGAGACCAGCTGGGCAAGTGCTAGCCCGCTATAGGCTCGTCAACCCCAAATACTCCCTACGAGCAATTTTCCTCCACAGTTATAGAACACCCGCGCTTCCGAGGTGAACTTGAACACTGTGGCGATCTTAGATCTACGGGCTAGCCGGAGGCCAAAGGTTCAAGTATGACATTGGGAACTCTGTTTACCTGGTTGGCTGGTTGATCGATTTCTGTTTCTGGTCTCCAACTTCAAGCCAACCGGCAGAGTACTTCCCAACCAATCCCATCAAAACACCACCAGCACACCGGTAAACCCCTCGCACAACCACAAGCAATCACCACCACTCCCTCTCGAAACAGAGTGACCCCTTTGGAACCAGCTATCTGGCCACTGGCGCAACGACCATCATAACCTCCCCTTCCCCCCTCCCGTGAGTGCGGGAAATACTCGTGACTCCTCGATAAAATCACAACATGGCTAGTACCAGTACTGTACGGTACCTCCTGCCATACTCTACCGGCACTGTTATCATATCAAATCTAGCCAAACCTTTCGCAGTACCGCACGGTACGAGTACAGTACAGAAAAGCACACGGCAGCGCGAAGGGCCAGCACCCTCGATTCGACACCCGCACCAATAAATTTATATGCTGTAATTCCCACCATGGGGGTTTTGGACTGACGGTGGCGTGGCAGAGCCAGGGTGTTGCTATTACCAGCTACCGTAGAATATATTAGCCTAGAATGGCTCTACTTCTTACATGTCGGAGGAGGTGCTAATGATAGAAGTCTTTGTCATGTCGGTCCTGCGCAGTTTCTTCGGGCAGTAGCGTGGGTGCTCGGAGTAAGCGCGCACTTGACCAGTATCGCGGCAATTTGGGTTTGAACTCCGTGGCTTGGCTTTGCTTGGTTGGTTGGCGGTGTTTTGCCGCCAACGGGGGCTGCAGAGATGTCGGATGTCGCGGGATCCGGGGTATATTTTTTCCTCTTGTGTGCCGCAGCGGAGGGCGGGCGGAAGGGGTGGTGGTTAGTGTTTGCGAAAGGGATCGTGGGAGTGCTCCTGATGGAAGAAAAGCACGGAGTAAAAAAAGAGCTACCGTATTACAAAGCATTATCACCATGCAAGACGAGCGCGAGTACTTGTACGGCCCGGCCCGGGCGGTCATCACCTGCCGCCTGAATAAGATGATACCGGTAGTAACTTCCAGAAATCCTCTTGACAATTGGGGAAATTTCCCCCCCGGCAACCTCGATCCGTATATAACATACCGGTCGTCTGTAAGCCTCCTATCCCATCCTTCACCTCTAAAGTATCATACGATGCAGTTATGCATTCAAAGCCATTTCCTTATTGACCCCTGACCCCCTCCCTCGCGTATCCCTTCTCCTCCACTCGTATCCTCGCATTATCTCTAACAGAACAACACCAACACCTCCTCCTATCCAATTTAACTCATCCCTCCAAGCGAGTGACATACTATGACTAACCCCTTATCGGGTTTCTGACTTTGGTAACACAAACTCGACCAAGCACTCTGAACGGTGCAAGATCTTCCGTGACACTGTTACTAATCGCAGGATTTTGTTGCTATTACTCGAGTACCGGTACCGGTACAGTACGGTATGGTACAGTGGCCCAGTTTTGGTTAGCATCGTATGAATGGGCTGTGTGCGGGTGCCGGTACTTGCGCCCTGGTCAGCGGGAATGCTAACGGCGAATGGTGAGTTAACTCAAATGCCAATCCGGTGGGGGTGCGTTTAATCGAGTTACTGCGGTTCCGGAAAACCAAGAGCAAGAAAGTATCCGAAAGCAATGCTTGCTCGTATACTTTTTGAAGCGTCCAAGACACTGTCCAAAGAGGTGTGCTAAAAACTGAGACCTGTCTTAACAACCCCTGTCATATGTCTTGGACACCTCGAAGGCCGAAGTTCTCACTTGCAAGAAAACTTTCCCGTGCTCTTGATTTTTAGAAGCTGCTGTAAGGTGAGTTTGCTAGGCCGGGCGGATGGGATGCGCTGTGGATTGATGGAGTAATGGGTTCGTTCGCCGAAA
The DNA here is from genome assembly GCA_003313605.1 of Tuber umbilicatum. Classification (NCBI taxonomy): domain Eukaryota; kingdom Fungi; phylum Ascomycota; class Pezizomycetes; order Pezizales; family Tuberaceae; genus Tuber; species Tuber umbilicatum. The sequence continues at coordinate 8,721 of QLOI01003479.1, read as the reverse complement.
CGGAGGAGACACACGCGATGCGATATCCGTTTCCCACGGCAATCTTTCCCCCCCGCCCTCCAAAGCACGATGCCACAAATTTACTTGTGAAAACGGTTGCGTACAGAAGCAATTTACGGTGGGGAATTGTCACAGTACCGGTACTCGTACGTGTTGCTTCACACTTTTATCCTCGGCGGCCCTCCCCGAGTTCCCACCTTTTCTCTGCCTTCCCAGCCTGTGGCGTCAAGCTCCCAGCAGACAACTTGGGGGCAATCGGAATGCGGCCCCGGGACGGTGCAATGCCATGCGCGGTGCTCGCGAAATTAGGCTTTTTTTT
>QLOI01003477.1:0-17030 GCA_003313605.1 Tuber umbilicatum | reverse complement strand
TTTTTTTTGGGGGGGGGATTGGTTGTTGCCTCACTGGACAGGGATAAAAGGGGAGAGATCAGCCACACGAAAAAATAAAAAAGTTTCGGGGAGGTGGACGGTGTCTTGGGAGTTGGGTCCGTTGGGAAGAGTGGCAGTAAGTTACCGGACTCGAGTGCTCTAGTCTACCAGTAGCACTCGACTATAATCGAAAGTGCAGGGAAAAAAGAATTTCTCCGCTCTGGTGCGGGTGGCGGACTTCCTTTCTATAATACACAAGACTTTGTACCCTGTGGCCCTATTATTTTACAAGCGACCTCGATGGCTCTTGGACACCGTATCGAAACATAGAAGTAATTGCAGCTTCTTCCATCTCCTGCTGCCCTAATCACGCGGTTGCTCATACCGATCAAGTAACACGTCATCCCAAACATCACGACATCGCATGCGCTCGTCGCCACCGAGCAACACCATTCACCATTATCCAGACGTCAAAGCAAATCACAACAAAAACCCCCAAATAGAGTACCAGTAATTCGTTCAAAGGGAAAGAAGGAGAGAGATAAAAAGAAAGAAGAGAAGTTCCCCAAAAAATACCCGTTCAGAGGCGTCTTATGGTACCGGCAGCACTCTCGTGTTTCGTGATTCCATAAATTCAACCATTTCGGTGACAAACCGCTTCACTGGACCACCCGCCAAACCCCAAACACACAAAGCCCTCGCTCGGCACAATACTAACTTGGCTTATCCCGACTGTGTGGTAACCTGAGCCACTCGCGTTAGCTCCATAGAAAAAATCTCCGAGAGAGGGCTCCGGGGGAGGAAAGAGAAAAAAAAACCTACAATACTATCTTCCTCGATAACGGGTTCCCATTCACTGGCCAGGGTCGAAACCCGGTTGACAGCTTCATGAGGGGCATAGACGGAAAACCCTCTGATAATCGTGTACACATGAGTGATTTGCCCTCCCTAAAAACATTAGCTTTTTTTCCTTTCGCGCGCCCCTTGGATGTGAAGGAAGTTTTCGTACGTCGGCCTTCACAGCAGCCATGGCCTGTTGGATAACGCTATCCGGGGTATCGGGTCGGAAAGTGACAATATAGTTGACGCTCTTTACGGCCGCTGCGAGAGCGGGTAGGAGTAGAGCCGCAAGATACTTGAGCTGCATTTCGGAGGATTTTGTAGGATCGTGGGGATATGGGTGCGTAGCTGCAGTTTCCCGATTTCTGTTTTTTAAAGGGTGCAAGGTGAACACTGGTAGTGATTTTGAGTGGTGAGCAGGGGGGAGGAATACAAAGGGAAGTGGAGTAAAATATAATCTTCAGTATGGGTTGGTCGAGCTACCGGTAGGCGGGGCTCTCTGGTGTGCAAAGTGCGGTGCTATTCAGTATCATACGTACCGGTACCTTAGCGCTTTCGCTTCCCCATAAAATGGAGAGTTGCGGAGCGACGGGCGGCAACACAAACGAGCCGTTAGGCTTGCAGGGGGAATGCTTGCATCATACTAAGTACCGTGCTGAACTGTGCATAGGGGACCTTGACTTGGCGCATGAAATTTCACTCGCTTCGTATGACCCTCACGATACTGTCGTATCATATCTTACTGGCGGTCCGTCTTATGGAGGAGCTTACATACCATACCATGCCAATGACCGAATCTCTGTGGTCCTTTCATAGCTTGTTTAATATTCCTATGCTATCGGCACCTTCCTCGCCTTAAGCGAACTGCGCTGGCACATACTGCAGCTCGTATAGCAAAATATTTACTTCCACTCAAACTACAGCAACAACATTTAGTATGATCTCAGTCAAAATCAAAGACTATAGACTGGTTATAATTTACTATTTAAATACTTCTACTAGAGGAAATCCTATTTTACCTTCCCAACCAGAGGTTATTTCCAATTTAAGAATTCTAGATCAAGTTGGCCACGAGGGCTGGTTTTGATTGACCGGCACCATATCATGGTGAGGAAGCCGCTCATCGCAAAAATTCTGGATTGTGATGTATTCAGACTCTCAATAATCTGTGATTCAACGGCAATAGTTAGAACTATCATACGGTCGTTAGCACCACCTGAACTTTTATTCCGTGACGCCAAGTCATGCTGCTGTAGTCAAGATATACGGGTATTTCCTAGAGCATCTAGCAGCTCCTTCCCGTCCTCACCAATCATTGGTTTTCTAGCCTCTTCAGTCGCCCCTTCCGGCTCTTCTTCTTCACCATCGTCTTCTCCCTCTTCTTCACCCTCGTCTTCGTCGTCGTCCTCGGTACCCTCCCCGACCTCCGTGGCATCCCTTGATTCGTCACCATCTTCCAGCGGAGCTACTTCCTTCATATACTTCTCCAACTCTTTTGCCTGCTTCTTCGAAAACCCACTCGCCTCAACAAGCACATCCAACTTTCCAACCCTCTTAACATCGCTCCAAAACGGCCCGTCATCATCAGCGGTATATCTAAACCTCTTTTTGAAAAAGTCTTTGATACACTTGACATCCCGCTCGAAATATTCCCTGGCATTAGCATGATCCACGCTGACCATCTGAGGGAAGTCAATAACAATGGGCTCCTGCGTATCCTCGTGGACCAGGATGTTGAACTCGTTAAAGTCACCATGGATAAGGCCCTGAGAGGCAAATCGTAGAATGAGCTCCATGAGTTTTGCATAGAGCGTTGAGGGTGATGATAGTGTTGAGACTTGACGAAGAGGAAAAGCGTCGATTAGTGTCATTACTATGCAGTGACGGGCTTGGTCCAGTGGGACCGGAACTGGAAAGCTGTTCTCGTGCAGGATCTTCATGAACGCGTATTCCTTTAGCGCTGCCAGACGCGACATGTACATCCAGCTACCGCTGTGTCGGTTGCGGAGGTAGTCGCGGTTGGCCTTTACGGTGCGGAAGGAAATCCTGCCTAATCTGTTCTCACCGAATTGGAGAGTTAGCAGTGTAGTTTTTTATTGGATCACAGGGAGGAGGGCGGGAATGGCGTACCGGTGAATCTTGAGAACTCTCTGGGTGCCCGTCTCGTCCGCGACAACATAAATATCCGACTCCTTCCCAACACCAATCTGGTTCCCAACGGAATAGACGCTCTTCCTCTTCGAGAAAGTGTTTAGCGCGAGGTAATCCAATCCACCGTACGTCAGTCGGTAACCGTCATCTGTCCCTCCCATTAGCTTCTCTCGCGACCTCCGGAACAAGTGGAAAGGCTAAACGGACATTTTGCGTTTTTAACCCTCGCGATAAGCCCCACCTTTGCCAGGTTCGATATGCACTTATTGACCCCACTCCCACCTCTCAGGCCAGATATTTGCGCGATCAATGTCGTGGGGACGACTTCGTGATTCTTGCTGCCCATTTCTGCCTGCTCAAAGGTCAGATTCTCGCTTCTTGGATGGGTATTGGAAGGGGGGGGGGAAAGGAAGACTTACGGCAGTAAGGACGCGCCAGTCCTCACCCGTGAGGTATCGTATCGCATGTGTGTCGAGCTTCATATCTATGTGGTCGAAACAGGTTGAGATGTGTCAATGAATGGCGGGGGGGATAAATTTTTTGGAGGGGTTCTCGTAAACCCGTTCTTGGCAGGATGGAAGAGCCGCAAACCACCAACCCTGGCCCTGAGAGGGAAATCGAGTGATTTTGGGTGATTACCTTATGGCCATGAGTGGGTTGCAGATTCTTGATCTCGATTTTGGATTTCCGGAGGCCTTATACTGGCTGCACATCCAATTACATGCAAAGGGCGCCTTGGAATGCTGGTATAGTGCCGGACAGCCAAAACCTGCCCACGCGGCCAACTTGGTCCACAATTTCTAAATTCAAGAATGGCGCCTTCTTGAGAGCTTATGGTAAGATTTCCTATGGTAAATTTATTTGGATAACGGATTGGAACCAGTCTATTATCCTTGTTTTTATTTAATATAAGTCAGAAAGTTATTGTGATGGGAGTTAGGATTGAAGATGTTGCACAACTTTATTAAATAGCCTACTGCAACCGGATTCCAATTACCATGTTTGAGTGCGCAAATAAAATAAAAACAAGGTAAAAGCCATCAGAGACTTTGGAAAGGGATTCATTAGAAAATTGCCCCAGGAATTATTTTAAAAAGAGTTTTTTCCTCAAGTGTTGGTAGTTCAGAAGGCCCGGATTTTCAAAAGAACTTTGGGTTGAGTGTAGGTTTTGGTTCACCGGCACCATATAATGAAGGGGCTGACTCTTTCCAACTCACAACTGAACTGGGTAGCCCCACCGCGGACGAAAGCTATGGGTTCTGTCCTCGCTGATTCCAGAAGTATCCCGGAATCCGCGCGGGGAGCTATAGAGAGGACCACATCCAAATCTGGGGTGTTGGCAGCACGATTACCGGATACTCTTGGAATCGGCGAGCGTCTCGCATAGCCGGGGTGTGGATGCACAATAATCAGGCCCTTCGCCATATCCCGCATACGGAGGCACCCATTAGCGGTGGAATGTATGACCTTGGTACTCGAGTACAGTACCGTGCGAGCTACCTGGTCGGATAGTTCTCACAATGCCGGTAAGAATCGGGCCAACGGTGGTCTTCGGTGCATTGAATGGCCGAATAGAGCCTTGAGAGGATGTTGCTTACGTTACCCGGCCCAATCAATGAGATGAGCTTCGTTGTGGTGCCCAGCTTGGCCCTGAAGTGGAGGAGAGAACTCGAATCATGGGTGCTAGTATCAATATTGAAGCTTTCGCCGCGCTTGACAGAAATCTGAAGGATCAAGTCTAAACTATTGCCGGGATACCTGCTCATTCTCGCAGCTAGGATCTCAGGCCGGTCCGTCGGCTTTGGCACATCCTTGCTTGCATCTCGGACAGTGCGGGGAGCAATGCGTTATTTGCTCACGTCGCTTCTTGCGGGCAAAACTTTTGATAGGGTTAAGATAAGCACTTCCCGGGAAACAGACTGGCGCCTAGAGCAAGATATGGAGTTTCCTCAATACCTGCAGTATGAGTTACTGTATGTAATTCGCTGAATGGTTTACATCTAGCTTTCTACTAGTTTAACTCACAGGACAGGTTTAGAGGCAGATAGACGGGTAGGCGCCGTATTCGCACTCGGTAACTGGTGGGATCGGTGCCGCATCATCGCACTATTTCTGGAAAACTTGCTCTCTTAACCGGTGACTAGCTCATAGGTCATTCAGAGAGGTCTACTGGTATCGTGCTGACATTACTAGTCCATTTCACCTGGTTTGTGTAAATGCTTGAGGCCTGACCGAGAGACCCGGGGCAAACTTCAGCCCAGGGGCTCGAATTTGGGGCACAGCTAGTCTAGACGAGTTATCATATGGTAGAAACTGGGATGGTTGGGGGCCACACTACGGTACTCGTACAGTAGGCTGTCCAGAGTTCTATCCTTCGGGGTAACTTAAGGAAGGGAGCAGCGAAATCATTCCGCTTTAGCCTAATTGAGGCAAATAGAGGGTGAAATACGATGGCCCTTCGTAAGAGGGGTAACTCCGGGGCCCTGGTAGGGCTCTCAATTACTCGAGTTTTTTCTTCTTTTCCTTCTCACTATTTATATACGAGATGTTGAGGTTGTTAAGCCGGCTCCCTCCAGCTTCTGGGCTCGGAACAAGGGCTTCCGCTCATTTCCGGTTGATGAATAAGCTGCGGCTGGTACTGCATCACAATCTCTTCATGATCGCTAAAGTCTCACCAACAGCTGGCACTGCAATTCATAAAATTTAATAGTTTACGTGATAAGCGGAGTGCGGGGTACTGTACTAGCGAGAACTCCCGGATAGCTTGTGAATCTAGCCGGACATCGAAAAAAGGACCATAACTGCAATCCGGAGCCCTCGATAAACCATTTCAGTTCTCTCAACTCATCGGAGGGGCCTCTCTCTGCAAGGGTACCGTGATTTCGAAACGAAAACAAAATGTCTAGCCCAAGAGACTTCATCTATATTAGCACGATGCTCGAGCTCGCTGACTGGCGACCCGAGGATATCGAAATTCAAGCTTCTAAAGCCTCAAACACACCACTCCTCCAGCGCCCACCGCCGCTGCCCACTTCCCCGTTCCCGGGTCGCCCCCCAACAACACCGCCACCAATCCCCAACCTCTTGAGTTGTCATGACTATAAAGGTGGCTACCATCCTAGCGAATCTGCTCAGGGCCAATTCCCCGCCCCGCCCAAGCCAGTTTACACGGCGGCGCATCTCCACCTCATCGATACCTTCGTCTACTTTTCCCACAACCTTGTCTCCATCCCACCCAGCCCATGGATAAATACCCTCCACCGGAACGGCGTCCGGGTCCTCGGCACGTTCATTGTCGAGCACAATGCCGGGTCTACCGCTCTCTCGCGGCTGCTGGATAAGGGCTCGGAGGGAGAATACGTATTCGCGACGCAATTGGCACTGATTGCAGAAACCTACGGATTCGACGGGTGGCTAATGAACATCGAGGCCTCGTTTCCTGGTGAAGCTTTCAAGCCAGGAGAGTTGCAGGCGTTCCTGAAAGAGCTTAGAAGCGCCCTGGTTGAATTGGTCCCCGGCGGGCAGGTGATATGGTACGATGCGCTGACAGTGCTCAACCAAGTGCACTGGCAGAACGGGCTTACTTTGCTCAACGCGCCGTTTTTTGGCGTCACTGATGGGCTGTTTACCAATTATGGGTGGCGGGAGCCGCAGTTGGAAGCCACGAGGGTTATGGCCGACGCTATGAATCGGGTGCCCGATATATACACTGGGATAGACTGCTTCGGTCGGGGATCGCTGGGGGGTGGGGGCTTTGGGGTTTCCCAGGCACTCTCTGCTATCCGCAAGGTGGGAACGTCGGCGGCACTGTTCGCGCCTGGATGGACGTATGAGCACTTTGACGGCAGGAATTTTGAAGCCGTTGATCAGAGATTCTGGGTCGGTGATGGGGATGACATCAACGGTGATCCTGTGAAGCCAGTTTCGCGCTTTGTCTCTCAGAAAGTATGCGGTGGTTCGGAATTTTTCTTCACCAATTTTAATAGAGGATTCGGAAAGGGGTGGTGGGTTGATGGAGTTGTCAGTTTTACCCCACGCGCGTACTTCCCAAACCCATTCCATGCTAATATAGAGTGCTTGTATGGTAGAAAGTCATGGGTACACCATGGGTGCACATAGGCGCGCAGTCAATCCTTCCGTCGAAGCATCCCCGGAACACGGATAAACTGAAGTGGTCGTTTGCCGAAGAAACGGCCTACTTTGGTGGCACGGGTCTGAATGTTTCTACTGTCCCTGGGATTGTCGCCGGGGAAGCGGTCTTTTGTCCGTTATATTCCACGAAGATTACCGCGAATGGATCATCCATCCAAGTGGCATACTTACTCCCGGAACGGCCCCCCACTGAAATCCTAGAAGGAGAAGCAGTAGGAGTATATTACACCTCCGACACAACTCAGACACGGACACTACTACCCCTACCGCAAACCCGCGGATCTTGGAGGATCACCATATTCCCACCCATAAATGCAGACCCCAACGGAAAGATAATAGAGCTGGGCGTCTACTACAAACACCTCTCTGCCCTTACCGCGCCCGGATATAAAGTCTTGACCCTAGGAAACCTTCACATATCCCCGGTACCAACCATCCCCGAACGGCCGTCCCGCATCACAGACGTGCTCTCTACATTCAAAGAAGAAGGTGGCAGCACGAAACTGAGTTGGGAGGCCTACAAGCGCGATTTTTCACCCGCTATGGAGAAACTGCGGAGCGTGCCTGGGTGCTTTAGTCGAAGGACGGGGGATTTTGCGAGTTTTCTTGTGTGGCGGGGTGAGGAGTTGGTGGGGGTTAGTTTTTGCCTTGAGTATGATGTCCCGGCTGGAGCGGCGGTTGGTGATTGGAGGGTTGATGGAGTGCTGTGGGGCGGGGGTATTGTTAGGGGTGGTGGGGGAAGTTGAGGCGATTCCTGGTAGAACGGGGAATGGAGGAGGGGAGGAGGGAAGGGAGAAGGGGCTGTAGGGGGACTTTTATATCAGGGTTTTGAATTATATGATGGGGGGTTGATGGGAATGATGGTTAACCACTGTAACTTTAAGTTACTATACGAGAAGCTATGATGCGAGTGCTCAGAATGATAGGCCGCATATGAATGGCAAAGCTGAAGCTTCGTCGGTTAGCGAAAAAAGAGGAATGTGACAACATGTTCTCTTCCCGCCCCTCCAAATAGTCGAAACGTGACTATCCAAAATGCTACGATATACTCCCTCCAAGCACACTCATTAGAAAGAAGGACCCCAACGACCTACTCTTGAGAAGCCCTCCGCCATCGCAACACTGCACCCCGACCCCGCACAACACCCCATAATTCCCACCCTCACCATTTCAAACCCCTTCACTCAAGCCCGGGTGCCAACCCGCAAGCGCAGAACATACCCAATCACCCTCTCCACCTAGACCACCTCAAGCATTACTGGCCCGGGATACCGTTACATTTGAGGACCCTTGCTACCTATGTACTAATATTACTACGATATGCTTGGTTTTCCGTGTCGGTTTTTTCCCCACGCACTCCAATGGTACCCCGTACCCGCTGGGGCACCGCGGCAGGTTGAACGTCCCAGATTTGAAAAAAACAGAACAACATCGGAGGGAAGATTTCACTCGGTGCCTGCAGCACAAGTAGGAAGCCGAGGGGGTGCGCCTGCATTGCCACAAGTCCATATGAATCTGCATCTCGCTTTGCACGGTATCAGACTGCTGTCCTGGTCTCTTACTATCCGGGAATGCACCTGGGTGGTCTGGATGATAATCCGGTAAGGACTATTACAAATTTCCACAGAATGGGAGCAAAAATTCTGACTTCGGTCATTATGTCAGGTTTCATTCGTCATCTGATAGCGGGTGTCCCTCAATGCGCCTCCTCTAACATGGAATACATATTACATGGCGGAAAATTACTACTTACGTAATATTTGCTTGAACATGTTCTGCAGTGTGTTTGACCCGGGTGATAGAGCTTTATTTTCTTCATGTTATATCACTCGCTCCTGATTGTTGCACCGAAATTATTATGTTGGTGGAGTTGACGGTAGCTTACTGACGAGGGATATTGTGGTTGGGCGGACTGAATACCTTGGTGGCTAGGGGGGTAGCTAAGATTTTGACCAGTGAACTGCTCAAAGCTCTTTTCCAACCTTCTTGGGAGATGGTCTTCGGATTTCCTTGGTAGACTAAGATAGTACCCAGGTACTGTTTGTGATGGCGTAATGGTAGCAATAGCTCACTGTTTCGTTGATAACTGAGTTGGGGTTGCTCTCGTGGATGTCTGTGAGAACTGGGTCGACGTCTATGATGCAGGGTCAGTTTGTGGATGCTTTTGCGCACCGGATTATCATTTTGTAAGCACTTGGCATGTTGAGATCTGGGAGAATGAAGTAAGTGCTGCTGTGATTGATAATTTCCGTGGTGGAACCACCCTGTATATTCCTTCGATTTATTATCCCCCCAGTGTAATATTGGGCAAAACTGTCGGGTTATCGATGATGGCCTGGCGGGGTTCTGGTGCGGCAACGCTGAGGGATCTACACCCTTCTAGTCCCTTGCCCCCGCCAAAATACGTTCAATTCTCTGTGCCAATGGGCTTGCGATGTTGGGGGAATGCCTCAAAGTTTTTATTTCAAAAGTCCGCGAAAGGGCTAAAACAAAAGGAAGTCTCCGTACGTATGGACAAGGATTCTTGCCTGGCGTGAAATAAACGATATACCCGTTCCACCCCAGGGGGAGATATTGCGCATGTCAAGAGAAATAATCGATGGAGTATGGACGTATTTTGGCACCCGGGCGGATACTATGCGATGGAGGTGTGAAGATGTATCGCTCGTAGGAAACTGCGTCAAGGAGTGAAAGCAAGAATGGGAGTAGGAAGGCGCACATCCTCCTCGACATGCCCATGCGCTGTGATTCCGTGAAGAGCAAGCTCTCCCGGCACAACGACTGCCCGGTCCTGCATGTCCACCCGACCATCCAAAACATTCTCGCGGTTACGGAAGCACGCACAGCACCTGCCGGGTATCTCCAATATCCGGAATGGGATCAAACACAGGAGGCGGAAAAAAAGGCGATGCCGATTACAAACATTTCCCAAATCCATCGAGCTCATCCGTTTCTAGGACTAACTCGGGGATTCCCCACCACTTCACCACCGTGCAGATCCAACGATATATCTCCCACATCCCGACATCCTCGGGCTCTATTTTATTCTTCCGGCTGTCCAAAATTCAGTGTTTTATTTTCCGGAGCAGGAGTTAACTAGGTATGTAATACACCGGCTTGTGATTGCGGCTTGGAGAGGAAAGAGGGAGAGGAGAGAGAAGCTTTAGCGAAGGAGCTGTGAGTAGGAGAGTAGCGTGGAAGAGCTAGGATTTTGTCTGGAGAATTGACGTTGAATTTCCTGTTACAATAGTATAAGTTATGTTCTATAACTCATAGCTTTCACAGATACTGAGACTCCCTACTCTTACTAAACTCATAGTTGTTTCAGTGAATTGGGTGCTTATTACAAGCCTTCCTAGAAACATCTCCCTTATTGATTGATTACCTTATCCTAGATGGTCTCAGTCTTCTTTGAGTCTGCTATCACCTCAATAATAGGAATGACTGGTATGATTCACAATGAGGTGGCTGTTAGGCATATGCCAATAAGGGGCTAGTTAGTTAGCCGAGTGATTTACTCAAATTTCTTGACATCGTGTTTTCAGACTCTTGATAAGAGTAAACTTGAAAGAAATAATACACGAGCATAATTTATAACATTTAATATTATGCTATAGATTAATTTATCTTTATATAATGTAGGATTATTCCTATTGGACGAAGATATGCTTGCATCATGGAAAGGTAATTTATGCAAGACGCAAATAGTGAATCTTTACCCGATTTATCCCAATAGATAGAGTGAAAAGTCTGCTTCAAAAATGGGATCAAAAGAGCTGAATCAGTTAGTGTCACTAGAAGTTATGAGCTTAATTGTCGGTAGTGGGCAATGAAGCTTGATATGTCACGATTCTAGACTGACTTAGTTATTTTGTACTATGACTCATGTAAAAGTCATAGGGTTTTATTTGTTATATGGTTTTATGTTATTGATTTGGAGCGCATGACCTATTCAGAGGTCATGAGATGTTCTACATGACTCACGGTTGTGAGTCATATGTTATTGTTATGCGAATAACCCATTGTAGGTCATATGATATTATGTTTTCACATGAGTCGTGCTAGCGACTCATAGTTATATTGTTATTACACAATGACTCGTTTGAGTCATAGGATGTTACACGAGTGTATGAGTCATGGTTGTGACTCATAATAGTTATTTTGATTTGTAAGCGGGTTGTGAGAAGATCTATACAAGGATGGACTTGGGTCATGTAGATAGATCTTCATGCAACCATCTAAGTTATTTCGTATCTATAACTTTATGAATATAAAGAGTTTTACTCTCTAAACGAATATCCTTCCTCTCCTTATAAACGACATAGTTAATACTATAAGACTTAAGAGTTGAACATGACTTTTGAGAATAGTATACGATAACTATAAGATAAGGAATCGCTGCCTGTTGCAAGCTAGTGAGATAAGACAGATCAACGAGCGATCTTCACATGATATAACTAATGCTAATGATTTGTATATATGCATTGTTGCCAAGATTAGAATAATGCACATATGCAATAGTAGAAAAGAATAGTGCAGAAACTATTCAAAATAGTAAATGATAGGAGAAGGTGATTATTCACTAATTACTCTGTAAAATTCACAAGATAATGTTAGCTACTTCGGACCATTGAGTATGATTAGGCAAATTGTGGTTGTGTACATTATTATTAGGCAATTGATAAATAGAGGACCTCTCACTAACGAGCACGGACTACTTATGTTGGAATTATCAAGAGTAATTACTACTCCTATGATGTTTGGAGTAATTGAGAAGATTTCTTAATAGAGTCAAATAATGTCTTTACTAGTTGATTAAAGGTTGGTTGACAATATCAGAGTAGGAATATATGAGACTTATATAGATATTAAATGCAGAGGCCATGGAAACTCATGTGGAATATAAATAGAAGAGTTTCTCCTGTTTCTTCAAATACAATCAAGCAATGAAAAAGAGATCTTATCAATATTATAATGTTTTATACTTTAATCAATACTTTTCGTGTTTCTAGTAATTGTAGTAAACAGAGCTACTCAGACTTCATCTTTCCCGATATATATTTTCTAGTATTGGTTATCTGCTCTAGTATTTAGTTGTCTTACTATATATGCTACTGCCTAACATCTCTAGTATTCTAACTAAGTGCCTCCTAACTTGAACAACCCATCAACTAACATCTGATCCTGTCTGAGTATGAACACTCCTAGATCTTAAGAACTACTTTCCCACTTAGTTTGCAGGCCAAAATTAGCTGTGTCTTCCTGAGGGTGTTCTTGACTCTGCTTGTCAAAAGCTACTAATACCCTTGTCATATGAACTTAGTGTAAGGCATATACCCATAAGGGTCATGGGTTTGACTATCTATTGCATGACTGGACACAAAAACCGACTGAGAGCATTTGGTCTTTTCTAATAGAATGGACTCTCGCTTATATGAGGGAAGACAAGAGAATAAAATTGGTTGGTTGAATAAAAGGTTATGAGGCAATTAAGCCAACCCTATCATATAATCACACAGATGCAAGAATACATTTTACTCAGATAAGAGTTAAGAAGGTGTTACTGCAAGGAGATTCTCGCTAGGCCATCAGAGAAGCAATGGAGCACTAAGCCTTCCGACTCTTGTGAAGACAACACAGTCATGCCTATACGTGGGTTACTAATGTTTGATATTGAAACTGATCACTTCAATACAAAGCAACCACTGGAAGGATTCGCAATGGGGCGGTATAATTCAGACTAAGTTCATATGATAAGGGCATCAGTAGCTTTCGACTAGTGGAGGCTAGGATACCTGTAACAGGGGCTTCCTATGTGAAGATGGATCCCAAGGATGTGGTTGTACCAAAGCTTTCTTCATATGCAAAATGAAGAACAAATATGTAGGAGAGAAAACCTTAATGCTGAAACTTAATATCATTAAGCCACAACTTTACTCAATAAGTTCTCGAGAGGATAGTTGATCGTCTTAGGAGAAGAGGTTTCACATATACTAAAGTAGAATCATATATTGCCAGCTCCTCTCTATCACTTCTAAACTCACCGCCATCGTGAGCATACCCATCTTCTTTGGGCCTTGGGCAAACATTTCACCGAATATCAGCCGGCTCTGCTAGTTCATTATTCGGTGTGAAGTGTTCATGCAGCATTCTGATACATACATTCAGCTGCAGGAGAAGACTCTTCACATCGTTGTCCTGTTAGTGGTGAGCCAACAGGTCAATGATAAGCTGGTCCAATATCAAACTCACAGTCCTATACGTGTTTGTCTATACAAGTCCTGTAGACTACTAGTCTATAGTATTACTACGTTCTGCAAGTCTATTGTCTTCTACTGTCTTTGACACAACAGCGTGGTCTACAGACTTCCATGATGAGGTACTTGAGCCATTGATTTATACAGGTGCTACCCGCAGCCACTGACGGTAAGTATGTCCACCAAGATAAAACTACCATGATTTAGAGTTTGCTAACAACCTCCAGACATCTTACAGTCTTCCGGGAACATACGGAAGTTGAAGGTCTATCACTTAACCGAAGGCCCCTCGGGTTTCCAGTATATCTGACATACCTACGACCATAGGCTTATGAGTATTAGTGGCGTATGTACTCAAGAATAACCTTTCATGTAACCATTCAATCACCCCATGCCCTTTCATATATCCTGCGAACAGCTTCTGGTCGACTGGACAACGACAACGTATACAGTTATATGCTGTAGTTTTCAATTATAGGCTTTTACTAGTAGACCAGCAACTACCCTTCCATTGGCCCATGACGCATTGTCAGTACATCGGGGCCAGAGGGCGGTGTTGGACTCAGATTTTCCAATGTTCACCTAAGGTAAGATTTTCTTTGGTTCGTAGCTCAGCACCAGATTACCCAATTGAGCCTATATTCGAACCTTCAATATAATCTTTTATAACAAACATTCCTATGACTTTGTTTGGAACTTTGCGTAACCTTTTACACTTAAGGTAGGGTAACTCCCATCTAAAAGTAGGGTAACCACCTTACTAAGGAAAGTAACTATATTTCTTAAAATAGGGTAACTACCCACCCTAGGTAGGGTAACTTGCTGGGGCTATTGGAAAGCTTCCAAACCTACAGTGTAGACTTTCCCCAACCTACCTGGTATACCTTTCTAGTTCGTAGTCTAAGCATTATCATTTGTTTAGTCTATACAGTCACCCTTGGTAGCGTTACCAGACCAGTCTAACCATAACCCTTCCAGGCTCCAGCATGGGATAAGACTAAGTCTACTGTAAGATCCAGCAGGGTGTAACAGGGGCTCCCTGTGGGAAGATGGATCCCAAGAATGCGGCCGTACCAAAGCTTTCTTCATACGCAAAATGAAGAACAAATATGTAAGAGAGAAAACCTTAACGGTGAAACTTAATATCGTTAAGCCGCAGCTTTTACTCATTAAGTTCTTGAGAGGATAATTGATCGTCTTAGGAGTAGAGGTCTTGCATGTACTTAAGTAGAAATATATTGCCAGCTTCTCTCCATCACTCCTAAGCTCACCACCATCATGAGCATGCCCATCTTCTCTGGGCCTCGGGCTAACATTTAGTTGAATGCCAGCCAGCTCTGCTAGTTCCTTATTCGGCATGAAGTGTTCATGCAGTATCTTGATACATGCATTCAGCTGCAGGAGAAAACTCTTCACATTGTTGTCCTGTTAGTGGCAAACTAACAGGTTACTGATAAGCTAGTCTAATATCGAACTCACTGTCCCATCCGTATTCGTCTATGCAAGTCCTGTAGACTACCACTCAATGGTATTACTATGTCTTACAAGTCTATTGTCTTATTCTGTCTTCGACACGATAGGTTGGTCTACAGACTCCCGTGATAAGGTACTTAAGCCATTGGCTTGCACGGGCGCTACCCGCAGCCATTGACATTAAGCACATCCACCAAGACAAGACTACTAAGATCTAGAGTTCGCTAACAACCTCCGGACATCTTACAGTCTTTCAGAACATACGGGAGTCAAAGGTCTACCACTTAACTGGAGGCTTTCCTGGCTTCCGGTATACCTTACATACCTACCACCGTAGGCTTATAAGGATCAGTGGTGTATGTACTCAAGAATAATCTTTCGTGTAACCATTCAATCGCCCCATGCCCCTTCATATATTCTGCAAACAGCTTCTGGTCGACTGGACGGTGACAACGTATATGGTATTACGCCGCCCTCTTCAATCATGGGCTTTTACTAGTAAATCAGCAACTACCCTTCTGTCGGCCCATGATGCATTGTCTGTACGTCAGGGCCAGAGGGGGGTGTTGGACTGAGATTTTCCAATGTTTGCCCAAGGCGAGAAATTCTCTGGTTCGTAGCTCAACAACGGATTACCCGATTGAGCCCATATTCGAACCTACAATATAATCTCGCATAACAAACATTCCTATGACTTTTCCCGAAACTTTGCGTAATCTTTTATGCTCAAGGTAGGGTAACTCCTATCTAAAAGTAGGGTAACCATCTTACCAAGGTAGGGTAACTATACTTCCTAAGGTAGGGTAACTAACCACCTTAGATAGAGTAACTCGCTGCGGCTCCTGGGAACCTTCCGAACCGACAGCGTAGACTTTTCCCACCTACCTGGTATACCTTTCTAGTTCGCAGTCTAAGCATTACCATTTGCTTAGTCCACATGGTACCCCTTTCGTGAAGTTACTAGACTAGCCTAACCGTAACCCCTCCCAGCTCCGGCATGGGATAAGACTAAGTCTACTGTAAGATCCAGCAGGATCATTACACAGGATTGTTACAATACCCTCAGAAAGTCGATATTAATCTTAGCCCAAAGATGAAGCAGGAAGATAAATTCAGAGTCTAGGAGTATTCACATTTGAATAGGATAAGAGATTAGTTGAATGGTTGTTAAGGAGATACTTAGCCAGTATAAGTATTAGATGTACCAGCTGCAGAAACTTACATGGAATATAAATATAGAAGTTCCTTTCCAGCTATTATAACAACCAGCAACAGAGAAGATCTTCAAGTTATTAATATAACAAGTTATATTATTACTTGACTATTATTATTATTATAATTATTATTATTATTATTACAAAGTCTTCCTGATATTACTCCATTATCGAATACCTTATACCCCTGGATATACTCTACTGAGCCTCGAGTTATCTACTGGTAACACTTAGTCTGAATTATGCTGCCCTATTTAAGTTATAAATTCTTCTACACCACTAGACCAAACACAGGTGATGTCATATTTTTTCCCTCAATTTAGCTTGTAGCATCTGTTCAGTTACTTTTTATAATATATTTCCAATCATCACATGCTGTAAGGTAAATAGACAATTCTGTTACAATATACTAAATGAATAATGATGTTAGAAGAGTAGAGAAAATATTTGCTATCATATACAAATCGGTCAACATGTGAGTACATGAAGAAATCATAGCTATAAGGTGATTGTATACCTGATAAGATATTAGCTTACTAAAATATTTCTTAAAATCCTTATAATATTTTTTACCATAATATATTATATTTTTTTTACCATATCATGTAATATGACCCTTATTCTATCTAGTACCAGGTGCTATTATTCCTTATATCACCAGTTAAAAATATAGTAAAAACTTGGATTTGGTCCAGGGGTGTAGTTATTCCTTTACTATTAAAGTAATCAGTTTCCATATTTAACATTAATAATCAATGCATAGGCATAACTGTGTTTTTTTCACAAGAGCTGGTTGTAACGACCCTGCTGGATCTTACAGTAGACTTAGTCTTATCCCATGCCGGAGCCCGGAAGGGTTACGGTTAGGCTAGTCAGGTACCTCTATTAAAGGGTTACCATGTGGACTAAGCAAATGGTAATGCTTAGACTGCGAACGAGAAAA
>QLOI01003473.1:0-43714 GCA_003313605.1 Tuber umbilicatum | reverse complement strand
CAATGTCCGGAGTGGCAGTGTAGATCGTACGATCAGATTAGACAGTACTTTTTGTCGACCAATAGGAGGCCCCCGAGGCGCTGATCGTAGAGATTAGATCCGCACATTTTTCCCGCCAAGAGATCGGTCCTCCAGCACATATAGATTGGCTTATTTGTGTGCTACCCGGAGCTACTGAGGTTATATACCTCTACCAAGATTAGACTATGACAATCTAGAAGCCCCAACCCCCAAACCCCCCAACGGTCCACCACCCCTCAACGTTGCACCGCCAGAGACCATAGCAATCCAACCTCCAACCATCTCCATGCCCCGACAACAGAGAACTGCTACTTTTACCGGTACCGCACACATTCGGCAGCTACTTGAAAATGGACAGTCAATCCGGAAAATCTCGAAAAGGCGCGGAATTGAAAGAATGTCACTTGGACGGCGGCTTGCAGGAATCCCAACCCGCGCTGAAAGTGATGAAAATAAACAACTTCTCTCGCATGCCCAAGAGAAGGAATTGAAGGATTGGATTCTCGAGATGCAGGAATGTGGATTCCCATGTCCTCCGCAAATAATTCAGTTCATGGCTGCAGAGATCGTAACAACGGGGCCAGGCAAGAATTGGGTTGCAAAATTCATTGAGCGCCATCTCAATTTGAAGATTGTCAGACCGGCTGCTCTTGAAAATGACTGCCAGATTGTTCCAGCGGAATCAATTGAAAGGTTCTTCAACCGATTGGTGCAAGTCCTTCACCGTTACAACATACAATTATGTAATATCTGGAAGATGGATGAATCTGGCCTCGCAATCAGTGATTCTTCACGTTATAAACGAGTTGTGATGAGAGCCACAACTGCAAAAAAGGAGCAGACCTTCACTACACCATCAGGTGCCATGAGGCTCGTTACATGCATCCAGTGCATAACCCCTACTGGAAAATCAATCCCACGGTTGTTCATTACAAAGGGGGCCGTTTTTCCTAAGAGTATCCTCCCAGGATATGAACAACTCGTTGAAGGCTTCAAATTTTACCTTGCTCGGACAGACAATGCCTTTGTGACCCAGGCCACTGGGCATGAGTGGTTAAGAAAGGTGTTCCTGCCTTATTCAAAGCCTCCTGAAGTTGAGGGGCAGATGCCCTGGCGAATTCTCATTTTGGACGGCCATGATTCCCACAAAGGTTAAAGATTTTTTGAATTGTGCTTTTATAATGAAGTTGTTTCTATCTGGCTCCCACCGCATTCATCTCAGCTGCTTCAGCCTCTCGATTTGGTGACTTTTGGGGTCCTGAAGCAGTCATTTCACGATAAACTCTACCGACACATGTCCCAAGATGTTTGAAGATTAGGTTCTAATTGTTCTTCAAAATTTATAAAGAGGCTCGTGCTACTGCGATCACTGAACGAAAGTGTCAGAATGGATTTCGCCATGCAGGTATTGTACTGCTAGATGTTGCCATCACACTTGAGGCAGCTGTCCCTTCTGATAATGCTGATGACAATAATGGCCTCCCTCGGAACCCTTCTCAGCTTGTACAGCCTGAGCATGCAAATAAAAGTGGCTGGGAGATTGCCTTGCTACTACAAAGATTTCATCGTGATGGCAAGACATGGGAGCTCAGAAAACTAGCACACGAGGTGGGACAGAGGTTGGATGCTGCAGAGGCCCGCGATCATACACGTCAAGCCATGCTCAACCCAGTTGAAACTCAGCTGGAGGAGTACCGGCAACCTACCCCAGACACTCGCCGAGCACCACCATCCCCAAATAGCCAATTTCTATCATACCGGGCAGCAGCAAGAGCCACAGGAGTCCTTCCGTCCTCTCCTCCTTCATCACCAATTACATGTGAAGCAGACATCATTGGAGGAGTGCATTAAGATGTACCTTTGTTTTAATGATCATTATGGATCACCCTATGATCTTATTTTTTGTATTTAGATGGCAGTTCATATTTGTGATATTCAAAATTGTAATTGGTATGGCCTACCGGGGTGGAACATTGAGGGGTGGTGGAACGTTGAGGGGTCGGGGCTTCTAGAGTTCGTTAACAACCTCCATATCTTACACCATTCGAGGAACATACGGAGTCGAAGGTCTACCACTTAACCGCAGGCCTCCCGGGCTTCCGGTATATCTTACCCACCTACTAACGTATTCTTATAAGGATCAGTGGTGTATGCACACAAGAATAACCTTTCCTGCAACCTTTCGATTGGTCCATTTCCCCTCATATATCCGGCGAACAGCTTCCTGGTGACAGGACAGTGCCAACGTTTACGGTATTCCGCCATTGTCTTCAATATATGATTTTTACTAGTAAATCAGCAACTACCCATCTGTTGACCCATGACGCGTTGTCTGTACATCTGGGCCAGAGGGGGGTGTTGTACTCAAGTTTTACAATCTTTACCAAAGGCGAGATTTGCTTCAGTTCATAGCTCAACAACGGATTCCCCGGCTGAGCCCATAATCAAACCTCCTATATAATCTCGCGTAACAAATGTTACTTTGATTTCGTTTGGAACTTCGCGTAACCTTTTACATGCAAGGTAGGGTAACCCCTGTGCAAAAGTACCGTAACCACCTTGCCCAGGTAGGGTAACTATAGTTCCTGAGGTAGGGTAACTCAATGGTGTCCACCCAGACCTTCGGAAACCACGGCATGGACTTTTCCCTACCTACCTGGTACACTTTCCTAGTTCACTGCTGTAGCATTACTCTTTGCTTAGTCTCCCTAGAAACCCTTAGTAGTGTTACTACACCCAGC
This sequence comes from Tuber umbilicatum, assembly GCA_003313605.1. Taxonomy (NCBI): domain Eukaryota; kingdom Fungi; phylum Ascomycota; class Pezizomycetes; order Pezizales; family Tuberaceae; genus Tuber; species Tuber umbilicatum. The sequence goes on along the minus strand of QLOI01003473.1, from coordinate 40,952 downwards.
CTAACTGTAACCCTACCGGGCTCAGGCATGGGATAAGACTACGTCTACTGTAAGATCAACAGGGTCGTCACACAATCAATGGTCATATGGTGAGTGGCACCAGAATCCGAAACCAATCGCGACTCGGAAACCTTGGATGATTTTTCATCCATTGCACTCGATGCCTTTCACTCCGCTGAGGCCTTATTGGCACTCTGCCTCTGACCATCATGGAAACCACGTCCTCTTGTACTTCTTTTCTTACCACCTGACTGCTGCTTCTTGGGACACTTATTTGCCCAATGTCCTCTCTCACAATAAAAACAGGCGTCATTTCCGTCACTTTGTCTATCATCTCTCAGGCCCATATCACCTCGCTTCCATGACTTCCTATTGTTGTCATTCTTTCCTCCTCTGTTAGCAAAGAACTCATTTGTGGTTTCACTTTCGGCATCAGTACCCTTGGTCAACTGGTAGTGCACGAGGATTAGGCAGTCGCAAATCTTGTTATAGGTAGTTTCATCATACTCTGGGCCATTGCAAATGGAGGTAGAGAAGGGGTAGTAGCGTAGCGGCAGTTTAGATAAAAGGAGATACTTCTTGTTCTTCTTGGCCTGGACTTCACCGGCAGCAGCTAACTGATGGAACAGTTTTTCTACACCAGAGATATAGTCAACAAGGTTATCATTCCGATACTCCACTTTGGACAATTCTTCCCTAACAAACCAGATCCCGGCCTGGTCCTTATCAGCATATCGCTTTTCAAGCTTCCGCCATAACTTATAGGGTTCTTGCTCCTCAGCTTAGAGCTCACGGTGAGCGCTGTCCAAACGCCTGCCAATCATGCAGCGGGCCTTATTTGCTTTTTCATCCCCAAGAGTTGCACCCTCGGTAATGGGAGTGACAGTTTTATTTGGAGAAGGGAGTTTGCCAGATACTATAGGCCAGTACCTTTTCTCAGCAAGAATGTCCACAACAGCTAACCTCCACTCACGATAGTTAGAGGCTTTGGCAAGGGGCTTGATCCCAAGCGAGGCCAAAATGTTAACCTCTTGTGCGGTAGATTTGGACATCGAGACAATGAGAGCGCCCGAGGAGGATGCAACCTTGGGTGCCACGGTCACGAGGGAAGTCAACTGGTTGCAACAACAACAGAACCGAACAACAACAGTCCGAGTCGAACAGGATCTTGGTCGAATAGGTCTTCAGAATTGGCGTCAATCTGGGCTCATAACCTTTTAAAATATTGGACCTTTTCGACGATCAAAACGACCGAGTGATAGTCTATGATTGCAATGGCAATGACCACGGTACGTGAAAACTCTGTAAAAGCGGGGAAGATCGCTTTCTTATTCTAACTCTCTCAACACGAACAAAACCTTCGATGCTCAACTAGCTCAACAACAATACAGGAGCTATTTATCCATTGTATTCGCCCGCATACATTTCCTACTCTCTCCGACTCGTGCTAACAAATGGGGAGGCAAACTTCGCAAATGACGTCTCCTTCCGCTCTCCAATCCTCCCCATACCTGTCCTCCTATCCTTCGCGCACCTTACTTACCCACAAGGGACTCTCCCGCTCTCCCCGCTACCGCACACCTCGCTCCCCTACAAGGGACTCTCCCGCTCTCCACCGCGCGTTCCGCTATCCCGCAAAGGACACTCCCGCTTCCGTAGCCTCTACACCATCACCGGAAGATGACAAAAGAACCGCGAGCGTACAAAAGAGCTGCAGCGGGACAAAAGAGCTGAACGGGACAAAGGAGCTGAACGGGACAAAGGAGCTGGACGGGACAAAAGAGCTGCGATGCGGTAATAGATACGGCAGCGATATGGAAAATAGGTAACGGTAAATAAGAAGGACAAAGGATAATGATAGCGAGCATGCCGAGCAGCATCTCACGATTTCCAACAGGTTCTGAGACCGGAGGCGGAGGACCACTTGGTCAACTATGTTATTCTCATCAGACCACAGTAATTGGCTCATGTCGTCGTGTGTGATTCCTTCTAGGGTTTGGGAGCCGGTTGAAAACTGAATAGCCTGTTCAGGGAGAATGGTGGGGATTGTGGATTGCAGTAAGTCCGGGCTGGTAGGGTAGTAGGCAGATGGACACCGTGTTGGAGTGCTCCGGTGTGACTTTGTGGATTCCCTTGCCTGCATCTGCTCGCTTTCTTCCTCCATTGTGTGTGTTTCTCGGCTTTCAGGTTGGGGAGATGTCTCGTGGGAGTTTTGGCCATAACTGTGTGGGGCCTGCCGGCTTTGGGTAGTTTTCTGAATCTCCCCTGAGCTCCCCTTGCGGTTTGCCGATGTCCGGCCGCTGCCATGTGTGGATCCTCTTCCGCGGGGCATTGAGTACATTATCAGAAGTGATGGTCTTCTGTGAAGTGTCTGTGCAAGGGTATGTAGAAGGCTTTGTTACGTTTGGCAATATAACGAAGAACGCCAGTTGTGGAAGGGCTTGAGGATCTCCTGTTTGGTGAGAACTGGTGATGTTGGAAGGTGTTATGTTTAGGTGGAGTTCGTGCTGTTTTGTGTTGTGGCTTGTCTACAGACCTCCTCTGGTGGAGCTAGGACCTCTAGCCTAATGCGTTCCCAGCTAAACCTTTTTCCGCGATTCTCTAGCACCCCTCTGCGGCCCGCAGAAGCTGTGCTGCACACTTTGCCCAATTGGCAATGGGTTCTTCCAACCCTCCATTAATAAGAAGCCCTCCATATATCATTTCCACCTTTTTGGGCACCAGTGTTACCTGCATATCCTCCAGGTAAAGTGCGGACCAGGGTCTCTGCTGCTTCCAAGGGCTCAGGTGGGACTATTTGTGGGTTATAGGGATATTCACCACCAGTATCGTGTATTTCTCCCCGCGGAGGAAAGAACTGCAGTTTCTGCTGACCATTTCTTCCCACGACCGTCCTTTACTAGTGGTCAGCTAGAGGTAACCTGTAACTATTGCTGTAACGGATAAATACCTAGCACCAGACAACCCGTTGATAGATCTTCGGGTAACAAGTTTTTACCCGCTCTTACTCTGGAACATGCAGCCAATAGAGATGGGGTTCCCCATGACGGAGGGTGGTTAGCTGGGATGGATCACCATCCAGAGACCGCCAATTCAGGTTATGATAAAGGTCGCCCCAAAGTAGTAGAACTCTTCCAACGGCAATATGAGCGTGGAAAGCGGGACTGCTTTCTTGGATCTCCATAATGGCCTCCAGATAGTGATGGGAATACTACCACATCTACTGATACTTCTGGCGCAGTTTCAGCTTACTCTATCCCCTCGAGTTCTACAGTCCCACAGATATCTTCTAGTCGTTTAGACGTTTCCATGGCAGGCGCAGCACAGGGTGCTTCAACGGCTTGTCAAATTGATGTACCAATTGATACGCCAGAACACGTCCGCTCTGTGGGAATCTTTAAGTACAGCAGGAGCGGTTAGGCTCGTGGAGGGAAGGTATTTTGGGAGAGGAACCGGTAGACAAGAGTGATCAGTTGCTAATAGCAAAGAAGTAAGTAATAAATTATCCTCGTATTATTTATCCCAGGTACGTGCTACATCGGAGGTTTAAATAAACAGGAGGCCAATTATCGCAAACCGGTTCATAGATATATTAAGCTGTAACAAACGTGGGTAGGAAGGAGAAACAACAAAGGAAAGGAAGCAGAAAGGAAACAGTAAAGAAGGAAAGCCACAAGCTAGTAGAAACTCCTTCGCCCAAAATCACCAGTCCAATTCCCCTGTCGGAGGCATTGCCGGAAGTGCCGCTACCTTTGTCGCCGGAGGTCGTTGACACCGATACATCCCAGTCTCAGGCAGGTGGCCAGTGACAGCAACATGGTGCCTGCCGTAGAGGTGTCAACCGGTTGGACTCAATTCAGAGGTGGACCACTGTCGCTGAACCAGCTGTTAGGTTCTGTGATTTCTTTGGAATCGCCTGGAGAGGCTGATACGTTGTTGCTTTGGGTACTCGATATAGACCTTATACGCATCGGAGCGCTATCGCCCTACGGTCTGGATCTGTGTATCTGCAATTCCGATTTCTGCTGCCTATGTCGCTGCTCCACGGCGAAAGCTGTGCCCGTTCTATGCACCGTATCCCATTCCTGTCCTCGTTGCCAGTTCTCGGAGTACTTGGACAACATGGGCTCTTGTGAATGGCTGTTAGTCGTCCCGCCCTACACAGAAGAGTGGTGCATGTGATGGGCGGTGGTTATCGATGTTGAACAGGTGTCGCATTGCTCTGATTGTGCATCCCCGGTCTCGGCTACCCGCAATCGCCAGTTGAATACCTTGTCTAAATGGGTCGGTCTTTGAGGCTGGTATTGTTAGTTCTAGGTACTCTTCACCCTCCTGTTCTCCAAACTGCACACTATTTTTTGTAAGGAACCATGTACCGAATTGGGTACCGCTTGCACGATCTACTTCATTATAGGTGAATTCGCCAACACGGAGGAAGGCGGCGAACGCGAGGGGGAAGGCTGCCTGGGTGACCGCACCATCGTAAGTGGTAGTATCAAGTCCTGATAGCATACGGAGGAGAGTAGGGCGTGTTAAAGGAGTCCGTTCTCTGCGGCTTTCCTCTTGGTGTTCTCGCTTGATACCTTGGAATATTCGCTCAAGTCATGGGTCCGTGAAGGCAGCGTACTCGATTCCTAGGTCCAATTGGTACGATTTGATCCCTACAAGGTAGAGTTTCATCGTCTTAACCATTATTGTGCCCGCGAGGGAGCAAAGCCAATCTGTTAACCATGGTACCTTCGCATCGAAGCAAGATCCATTCTCATGCCGGTAATTTGACAAGGCACAGGAAAGGGCAAAGCGTGCTCTCGGGGTACTGTGGTTTCGCCGCGTTGATGGAGCTTGTCCCCGCCATAAGTAGTATGCAGAGACTAGTGTGAGGCCAGTGCGCTGCACGTCAAGAACCCAAGATCCCGGGGGCTGTTGCCTGACTGCATTAACTGTGGTGCTAAGTTAGTTATCTGGTTAAAATTGAACCTAGAGAGCGCGTCTGCCAGTCCATTTTCCTCAGTAGGAATCTATCTACCCTCTAGCTCCAAGTCATATTGGGCTGCGACAAGTAGGCATCTCTGCAGGATGTCCATTGAGGCACCTCTTATCGTTCTGTTCTCCAAACCATAAGCAACGGCACGGTTGTCTATGTGCATCACCACCTTCTTGCCTTGCCACCTATTCCCCCAGTGCAGGAGAGCTTGTTCGACTGCTCGTAGCTCCTTGGTGTTAATATGCTCTCTCTTCCAGTTAATGTGGCTTGGTAGTGATATTGCGAGGGCGTTACCGGGTAGTGGTTGGGGGGGTTGATGTAGGATGTGCTGTCCGCTATCATCCTTCCGCCGGCTGGGAGCTGTATCCTTGTAGTAGCCTCCCAACCCCTTGTTTCCCGAGGCATCGGACCACAGAGCAATGGTTGCACGCGTCACTCTGCAGATTGAACGTTCGGGGTTTCCTTGAAGTACTTGCAGCCACCACTGCAGGTCCTTTCTAGCCTCGGCAGAGACTTTGCGCCGGTAGTTTCGGTTCTCGTTAGGGAAGTATAACTCCATGTTACAGAGACGGCGGAGGAAGATTCTTCCAAGTGGTATGACTACTGCGACGAAGTTCAAATATCTGCTTACTGCTTGGAGTTCCACCAGGGTGAGTGAGGGTAACGTGCTCGCTGTATGCACGATCCTGCATCCCTTTTCAAGTTTTTTCGGTGGTAGGCGAATAACCATTTCCCCTGTGTCTAGTTCTACTCCTCCGAACTCTGCTATCGTTCCCTGCTAATTTTTGGATGCCTTAATAGCCAGACCCACCTCCAAACTGTGTTCACTAAAGGTGTTGCTATACCGCGTGAGTTGTTGGTGGGGTGGGATGACAAGCAGAAAATCGTCGAGGTAATGTATGATCTTGGCAGGTAATTGGAGTCTCCTGAACTGGGTTGAGGGTATTCAATGAAAGATTTCTGCGAAAAGGTAAAACAGATAGGGGGCAGTGCGGAGGCCGAAGGGGAGGAACCGTTCCGCGTAGTAGCAGTTTTGCCAATTAAAGCCAAGTAAGGGGGTGTCAAGAGGTGATACAGGAATATGCCGGAAGGCACTTTCAAAGTCCCTTTTGACCAGCAAGCAGCCAGTTCCGAAGTGCTGGATGGCAACTACCACGTCTGCCACAGTACTATACTGAATTGTTCTGTAGTGCTCAGGGATTCCTGCATTCACAGAACTGGAGTCGTTAGAGGGGTAGGACAGGTGATGAATGCGGCGTTTTGAGCCGTCGGACTATGGTGGTACTTGGGTAAGTGTAGCGTAGTGTTCAAGCCTGTTCTTCTGGTTTTCTTCGCTTATGTTTGCAGTGACTGTTTCTGGATCTGCTGATGCCGAAATGAGGTTTTGGAATAGCTGGATTTGGTTACGTGGCCCTTCATATCCGATTCTTGCCCCATAGAGGCATATTCCCTAGATTGCATCAGTTACTGCCGGCTGCGGGTACGAAGATGAGAGCCTCTTCCATCCCTCGTATCTGAGGGGGCCCGCTGGCATGGGGAGTTTGTGGTTTGTGTATAATGTATAGTGAAGAAGCGTATTTGGTCTGGGGGGTTGTTCGCTAACAAGGGGGGGGGGTGGTTTCCAGTCCGTGTTTCGCCAGCAGAGCGTTTGTTTGAGGGGGTGGCAGTGTGGTAACTGGGTGTCCAGTAAGTCCGGGGGTGAATTTATCCTTGAGAGAGGTAGATATGGTGGGGGGCGGGGGGCGTCACGTGCAGGGGATTGGCACTGGGCCATGGGGGGAATACTAACGTTGGTAGCCGCGGCTGGTTACGGGTTGGTTCGGACGGGTACTACCACTGCGGGGGCACTGCGAGGGTTTGTGGTTATTACCAGATATTATGCAAGCATGCTGGTACCTGCAGTTAGTGTTTCTGCAATCGCGAAAATTCCAGTTGCCGCAGGTCAGGACTGCTGACTGGCTACTACTCTGCCCCATCGTCAAGTGTCCCATGTGAGTGGTTGACTGGTTGGTAAAACGTCGATCGCTGGTCACCCGCTGGTCAATTGGTAGGTAATTAGTACCAGTAGACATCGTAGTAGATGGATAGTCGCGGAGAGGTAGTTCCAGTACTCGGCGGGGGTAGGAGACAGGTCGACTATGTGCTGTATTACCCGTAGCACGTGGTGCTGTATGTGCAAAGCACTTAGAGGCAACCAATTCGCTATCAAAGGTATGCCAATCCTGTGGGAAGAATATCCTCTTCCCGCTTGCCACCCGCTTCCGATGAAACTGGAAGTGGTATGCCTTGACTCCCTCCCACGTGTATTTCTCTAACAAGTCATATAGGTTCATGGTATAGATAAAGAGAGAGGTTGCAAGTTCTGGCTGGACCGATAGGGGGGCGAGCGTTACCAGTATTCCGCTATATGCGGCCCAGGCCTTAAAAAATGCACTCATCCGATATTCGCTTTCTTTCCCATCTGGTTCTGCTTGCTCGAACTCAATGCCCCTATATTAATAGTACGTTGAGTTTCGGCCCTTTCTTTTCCGGTCCCCAGCAGGCGGTAGATATTTGTAGGTTAGAATTTGTTTTCTATAATCTGGGGCAAGGTATGGCGCTCCACACCAGGCAACAATAACTCTACCGACTCGACCATCGTGCTAGCAGACGCCCTCTCTCCTGGTCCCAGCTGCTGCATTGGGGTGGGGTTATACATACTCGCGCCGTCTGGTGACTGCCTCCTATTTTGTATTAGTTCTGCTTCCCCTCTGAGCTGTGCTAGTTGGCTCTCCAGTTCTCGAATTCGGTTCGTGTTGTGATTTGGTATCTGCGTCGGGCTGGGAGGGCAGGGGGGCTGGGCAGGTGCGTGATTGCGTAGCCGGTCGTTGTGGTAAGGATGACTGGGGGTTCGTAATTGCTGTAGAACACGGTCCACAATATCTTGTTCGTGTGATTTTAGAAGTTCGCGCATGTCGTCCATGCTGATACCGGGAGTGCTGGCAGAGGAAGGTGGGCGGCTGAGGTGATGCTCACTGGAGGCAGTTGGGGCTCTGGTTTAGCATTGGATTGTGCCCTGGGTGGACGTGCTTGGTGTGTGCCGTTCCGGACTTTCTGGTAAGGAGTCAGCGTACTCATTTGGCTGGTGCCCATTGCTGCTTCCGTTGTCTGTAGGGGCTTGTGTGTGGTCAGAATGGTCTTGTTCTGGCTCTGGGGATTGCCCATAGCGTTGGGGGGCATTGCGTATCCGTGTAGTCATGCGGATTCGTCCCCGTCCGCCTCTCCTGCTACAGAGGGTCGAGCTGCTACCACTCTGTGATCCGCGTCTGCCTGCCATGCCAGTTCGGGTAAGTGGTATGAGGTATGCAGAGATGTGGACTGGGGAGTAGGGATGAGTAGCAAAGATCGCGAGCTATAGGGAGCTTGAGGATCTCGTATTCGAAAAGGTAGGAAGTGTAAACGGAGTTGTCGGGGACTTAGGGGTCAGGAGCGGCGAGGAGTGAAGTTGTCTAAGTCGTGTGGCCCTGAGTGGTACTACGCGTTGGAGCTATGACCCCACGCTGGGAGAACTCCGGCAATTCCTTTTTCCGATAAGGTTCGCCCTCTCGGCTATCTTTGCCGGGGTGTCCTCCGCGCTTTGCCTAATTGGTAACGTGTTGTTCCAACCCGACATCCATAAACAACTATGACCGAAGGATGTAGAAACATGAACGTAAAAGTGATAAATGCCAGAAAGCAATAACAATTACCTACATCATGGCTATGGACATGACTTGTAAAGGCCAAGTATAAACCGAGAAGAGCACATGTAGAAGAAAGAATAACATAACTGTGACAACCGGAGTGCGGTCATTACAATAACCGCTGGTGTGCTGTTTCCGGTACAGAAAACAGCATGTTGTCCTTACTCTTCAACACGATCCCTGCCAGCTGCACTAGAGTCTCCAGTTGCTCTCACTCATGAAGAGCCACCACCACAACCACATGTCCAATGTCTACCAGAATCTAGCACTGGTAAACAGATGCCCTTCGTCCAACCTGATGATATTATAAATACGTGGGATGATAGAGAAAATCAAGGGCCAAGCCTGCCCAATATTGGATCTGACACACAAGATGAGGTTCTTGCCACCATGGAAAATAATGCTGCTACTAGGGTTCTCGAGGTTCTAGAGCAAGTAACCTCTAGGCAAGCCCAGCAAGCGCCATATTGGGAAGACTGGAAAAGAACTATTGGAGAAGAAATTGATTCAGTAGGGGAAAACAAGGTCTGCCATGTGGTTGACAAACCATGGAACTGCCGAGTTGTTGATGGCCATTGGATATTTCGGGCGGTAGGAAATACTAAAGAAGGACTAAAGTGGTTCAAGACGAGATATGTGCAGAAAGGTTTCTCAAATCTGTAAGGCATTTATTATGAGAAAATGTTTGCACCTATCACTCACTTTGATTCCCTGAGACTGTTGCTCACCCTTGGAGCTACAAAAAGGTGCAAGCAGCAGCGGTTAGATATCAAGACTGCATTCCTTTATTGAAATAGTGCAGAGGAGGTATATCTACAACAACATGAGGGCCGAGGAAGAGAAGGAAAGGTCCCAAGGTTGAATAGAGCTATATACGACCTCAGGCAGTTGCCACGACAGTGGTACCTGTTAGAAGTGGAAGGACAGCTGGAGTTGTAAGACTCGGAGACAGGATAATCTTCTTGAATGAGTATTCTACAATACACCAATATGTGGACCATCTAGTCCTTTATATACACCAAGTAAAAGATAAAAATAACTATCGGAGGACACGTAAACTTGAATACAAGCAAGGTCACGTAGCAGTATCCAAGAACAGCACGGGTTCCAGATCTAGGGCCACCAAACGCAGATGTACGAATCATAATGCCATCATCAATTTCTAGCAAGAATCTCGCCTTTCCCAAGAAAGAACGGTGCACCGGTAGCTTTCCAATGATATTGTGCAAGAGCTGAGAAGTTTAGCGGAAATCAAATCAAAGCTTTACTGGCAGATAGTGGTGGAGAATACTCGAGGCGCCCATTTAAGAAATACCTGGATGATGCCATAATACGACATACGGTCAGTCCACCATATACAACAACCCAAAATGGTGCTACGGAAAGAATGAACTGAACAATGATGGAGGGTGCGTGGTGCATTCTGCCGCACTCAAGCTGCGACAAGACATCTTGGGGCCATGCAGTACTCACCATGGCACATATTCACAACCATCTTCCATCACGAAGTCATAATCAGCTATCACCACTACAACATTGGAATGAAAAAGTACCCAGCATTGGTTAACTCCGTATTTTCGGGTCACTAGCCTAGGCTCATACACCAGCAGAGAAACGGCGGAAGCTGGATGTAAAGTCGCCAAAATGCAGCTTGGTAGGATATGAGGGGGACGCGGGATCAAAGGTATACTGCCTCTATTATCCAGTTAATAAAAAAATAATAGTATCATGGGACTTTAGTATAGACAAATCAAGCAAAAGAAAAGATGCAGCCAGCTGTGAGCAGGATGCAATTGGGTTACTGGCAACACAGGAAAAGAAATCTACCGATGTGAGCATAACAGCAGATATGGTTGAACACTTGGACTAAGTGACACCAGCAGTAAAGGGAAGGCAGGAGGAGGTATTAGAAGACTTAATTACAGTTGCTGCGCCATCTGTATGACAAGTGGTAGCGGGAAACATATTTGGCTACGTGGCAGACTTACCAAATGTGGAAACTCGAAGATCCAGTTAGAATCATAACCCAGTTAATCCATTTTTGTAACAAGCAAATTTCTCTCTCATAGCACATGCAATTGCACAAGAGCCTGAATCATTAATGGAGGAACTTCATCCCAATAATGTGTACCACAGTAGCACCAGGCGGAAGTGTTTCCTGTTATCGGTTAGCTTCTTTCTTGGCCAAAAGGGAAGGATAAGGTGTTGGAAAAGCACCCGAACATCACACCGCTATTCCCCTGTATGCATCTCCGAATATATCCTCAGTCCGTTCGGATCAGGTTCATGTTACGGCACTTAGACAAAATCGTCATGGTGCTTTATCTGACGGAGCAGGTATCGGACACAGTTTAGAACTTTGCGGTAAATGAAAGGCACAGTTCTCAAGCCCTCCTCAACCTGACCTTCAAACCATTACATGTATGGACTATAAGGATCCAGTACGCGGAGATGGTTCTCGTGTGTATGCATCAAGCTATAGCCAACATCTGCCGAATTGCGGAGCACATTTTCAAAGTATTCGTTAATGTGCCCCTTGAATAACTTGCTTTAGCTGAAACAAGATGCAAGTTGGTAATCATGCACGCAAGAAAATGGTGCGCATGTATCCTCGCAGAGATTTGGTAGTTCTTCCTCAAATCTGTCAATGTCTCCAATTGATCGCGCTGCTCGCGGATAATACTCGGGCACGCAGGGCATCGAAAACATGTCAACCGTATCCAGTGATTACATTTTTGACTCGAGGGCAATGTCATTCATAGTTTTGCAAGGTTCGTAGCCACCCGGATCTCAGTCTAAACGATAGTTCCAATCCAACGGATCGCTCTCGCAGGCCGGGAAGTTGTAGTGTATTCGGTCCGATTCCTCGCGATAAACACTCTAGGTGAAAGCAGTACCCCCTTTGTGTGCCGCGAGAAGCGTCCTGCGATCCAAATGCGCTGTCCGTCAGGGTTTACCATACGGGCCTTCATTCTTGTATTTGCATCAAGGAAAGGAACATTTCACAAGTATCGTGGGACCAAAATCTCTAGATGTTGAAAAGCTTGTGTGTATTATGAAGTACCAGCGGAATGCGTACTTATGACGTGCATGAAGTCTAAGGCTAGCTGTGGACTAGTATGGACGATCTAAGACCTAGCTAGTGGTCGATTGGGTCTAGCTCAATGAATACACTCACAATGTACTTTTACATTTCAAGGAGAAGAAACTATGTGTATGATGGGCGACGTTCAAGTTACAATACTGAAGGACCCCTGATGTCTTGGGTGTCTGAGTATTGAATTCCTAAAAAATCATGATATTCTTTCATGCTACCTAGAATATCAGGTACTCTGATATTTAAACACAATGGAACACCACCGAAGGAAGATCATACCAAAAAAGAAATCCACAACATTCCTAGCATTTACAACACCCATATCAATCACTTCATCACGCAGAACGAACCACCAGAAATGGCCCACAGATATGATATCGATTATGTCTACATGCCAATCTGTGCAAAGAGACAGATAACTCTGTTGGGACACGTTTACCAGCTTCCACCAATCGATTTTGTTGGCTCAATTACCACAGCGAGGAGCGGGAATCAAAAAATCACCTTTTATAAGACCTGGCTTAACTTCAATGATGATGGACCGGGCAGAGAGCTCTATGTGGTGTGGTGAAATACCGTTCAAGACCGGATGTTGGCAAGGAATTTCGTGAATAGGATTACGTTCCAATACGGTGATTTCAGCCAAATTTTCCACGAGATGAGGAGATTGCATACGGCATGTGATGTTCTTGTAAGGGCGGGTGCCAACAACGTACGCCCGTAGGATGAGATCATGGAGGCCATTGTTTCACTTATTAAGGACTGTGGGAAGATGTTAACAGACTTCGTTAGAAAGGTTAGTCATCAACCTGCGCCGGGCACTCCAATGACTGTCGCAGCGCATATCCCTGTTAACCAGCGGTGACTCCCGCTTGGTGCTTCAAACCAACGGTTTATGAATGCTCGAGATGAGCCCCGTGCAAAAAGATATCTGGTTCCAGAATCTGTCGCAATTAGACTCGCACCTATAAAAGATGACCAAGATGGCAGTAAGCTCGATGAAACTTCTACATACAACAGACATCTGGTTCAAGAATCTGCCCCAAAAAGACAAACAGCAATCGATGAACAAGATGACGCCAAACTCTGGGAGGAGCCGGCACCCCGAAGTAGTTTATTTGCGGAAGAGCCGATAATCAAATAATATCAGGTTCAAAGATTCATTACAAAAGCACTTGTGGCTATAGAGGAAAATGACTGCGATCTCTATGAAAAGAGGTACACGCAACTGACGTACGGTTCCGGTGGAGGCCGGGGTTGGAAGAAGTCATGTTCAATAATCTGAGGCGAACAGACTCCCAGCTATCAGAGACAAGATGACAGCGCCCTCTTGGAAGACCCTGCACCTAAAAGAGGTCCAATTCCGGAAGAGCCGCCAGTCGGTAACCCCTTGTTCAAGGATCTGTCTTGAAAAGAGTTGTAGCTTTTGAGGATGATTAGAGTGACCTCCATGCAGCACCTACAGGCAACAGATGTCCAGTTCCGGAAGGGCCCACAGTTGTAAGACATTGTGTTCACGAATCGGCAGTGAAAGCAGTGGCTCCTGCCATTGATGGGGGGAATGTACCTCGCCCCATGGACCTTGCATCTCACTGCCAGTTACCCTCTGACCATGTTCTAGCGGGTTAGTCCATTTTCCTACCTAGAGTTATATTTGAAAATTCATTTACTGACTGGGAAAATGTAGATTGGAACGCATTGCATGGACGCCCCTGTGCGGTGAGTACAGTTTGGGACCAGCCATCAAAGCACGGTGTGGGTGTGCGTGGTACAGAATTTATCTTTGTAAGAGGATCGGCCCACTATGAATCACTTTCTTGGCGACCACCGAACATCACAGGAATTCAGTTTGGTGACATAAATTCCTCCTGTATTACTGGATTGTGCGCCATGATTGTGAGATAGGTACAGATCAATCGTATTTGATATATTTTATGCGCTTCATAAGAAGGCACCAGATTGCTTCACCATCATCCTGAGGAACCGCTATCAACCTTAAACTTTGTTTTCAGAGTGGGGAGTGAATACATATGTGCCAGATTGCTCTCAAATCATGTAGACCGGGATCCATTGAATCTGCTAGTATATTGTTACAAAGTCAAGGGCGACGCAAGAGTGGAAACCCCTACCCTGAGAGGACGCCCCTATGCTAGGGAGGACGCTGTATCCTATATCGCCAGCCTAGTAGATCCAACCGAGAATCAGAAGAATACCAGGACATACACAGCAGACACTGGTAGCCACGATAACCATAGAGAGGACCCTGTGATAACAGAGTCGCAGAATTAAAGCATTAGATGCCTTATCAAACTATTGCATCTATTAGCGTGTCGCTTTATCGTAGGATTGTGGGAATGGGACAGAACTTATCCTTCAGTTCCTCAGATGCATCTCTTGCATATATACTTTTCGTAAGGTGAAGTCTTTCGTTGCGAGATCCTTCATGGACGTGGGTGTCTTAGTTTAGTCTGACTGCATGTGCCTTGATAACGCGTTACTGGTGGCAGGTTACGGTGGTGGATGCCCGTTGGTGGTAGGACTAGTGTGAGGATAAAAACTTTATTTCATGAACTTTGGTACATGAAACTTAAATGAGTGTCAGTACACACCCCGATAGGGCATTTAGAATTGTACAACACACACAAAGAATTACAGTCTCTGTGAGGACATTTCGCGGTTAGCAATCTCACGAAGTGCATTTCATAGTGACCAGAATGTTAGTCAGTAAACGATGGGAAGGAAGCATTCGACGTGTGACAATGTCTTGACATTATTGTTCGAGCTTGCACACCAGCCCTAGCGCTGTTTGCTCTTACATCTTATAAGTAGTTCTCCCAACTGGCCGTCTATATTGGCCGGCTTCTCTCTGTCACCTAAATACCGGTCTCTAATCTCTTCTTCGCATCTTTCTTCTTCTCATCCTACTTCTTCCCTCATTCCATTATATGAACCTCACTACTTCGCTTTCTGACTAAAAAACCTTCTGACATCCAGCCCCAACGTCACCATATCCACCCAAGTACATTATATAACCTAGAACTGGTCTATTGAAAAAAAACAAAAAACAAGGTGGATTGAGCAATCCGGAAGAAAGCCATTCAGAACATACGGGTACAGTACAGCCAATAATCATTTGTTGAATATCATTGACAAGCACTTCCCGCTCAGAGGCCAACTTGAACCTGCCGACTTCCCCCAGGAAAGTGAGGTGAGGAGAGGTTAATGTCCCACCACTGAGCGCACAGAAATCTAGAGCCGTGCCACCAAGCGTAGAGGGCTGGCGTCGCCCGGTGCCTGAACACCGGTACGGCAATCCCGGTAAGCAATCTTTCTGCATGTATCGTATGTCCCCCGAATAGATCTAACCCATATATCACCAGTGGTGAGAGTGACTTGTCAGAGGGGCCCAGACAATTTGAACAAGCATTACCAGAGTCCACCCAAGTTAAAATCGTCATCCATACACATCGTGAGTATACGTCAAGATAATTAAGTACTGTACCTCAATCAGGGAGCGCTTTGACGAAATAGCATACGCCAAAAGCTGGTTATGGGTACCAGAGACTTCAGGGGAGATGTGGTCTTTATAGAGCCTGCCGCGAGGCGATCAGAGCCCCCATGACAGCGCGCTTTGTGGACCCCCTCTGCCAGACTGACTGCAAACTGGTGTCGGTCCTCAGGTATGCCCGCTGCCTTCATACCGTCGCAGCCCAGATCGAGTTAGTTGAGACCAAGCCCTGGCCTGGGTACATGGAAAAGGTCAAGGGTCATCTGAGGATTTTAGTCCAGGACACGGCCAATAAACTAGTGATGACTAAGGAGCCAGTAACCGCAGGGTGGCCTGTTATAGGCGAGGTCGAGAAACCTGCGAGTACCTGTTCTCTCCAGTATCATTTTTTTCCAATCCATGAACTAGAACAACTGCTGGGTGGCCCTACCCGATTCGAGCTCCGAATATCGCCCACCAGCAATCCGGATCCGCATCGTTCGGCGGACAGGCGCTCTCGAGGGTGGCCATCCTTTCCTCGGCTACCCTTGGTGTGCCGCCAACTCTGACCCCAGAATTGCCTGGGCAGTTCTTGTATCACCCAGCATGGAAAATGTGCTCGAAGTAGTGAAGGGGCAACGTGTGCAGGAGGATATCGGGTGTCCCCGATATCTCCTCGTGGTGACATGTGAGGGCACAAGCGGTCTTAGCTTGACACCATCTCAGCCTCTCCCGCTCATAGCGCTCCACTTTTTATCTAAAGATGATGACGTCCTGACGTTGCTGCTTGCCAATGAGGGCAAGCTTCCCCCGGACTTGATTGTCCTTTAGCCACGTTTGGACAATCAGTGAGAGTAACTGACCCCGCGCCTGCCAATAGGCGACACCCGTTTTTCAACCACGAGGTCTGGGATCGCAGTTAGCTAGCAGAAGGTATTGGGGGAGCTCTGCAAAAGGAGGAAAGCTTGGTGGAGGAGGAGGTAGAGGAGTTGTAGCGTCTTAGGGAGGAAGGTGAGGACAAGGAAAAGGGGTGGCGCCCGAGGGGGGTGGAGGAGGATGAGGATGAGAAGTGGCGTCTGAGGCAGCTCGAGAAGGACCAGGAGGAGTAGCATCCGTGGGAGGTGGAGGAGTGCCGTTCGAGGGAGGCAGTGTCACTTCTACGAGAGGAAGACTGGCTTGGGGGAGATTCCCTGAAGAAGGAGTAGGTGGACATAAGTTCTCAATCCCAACCTGCTTCTGGTTGACTATGTAGCTAATCATTGACAAACAATACGGACGTGCATGAGGATTCTGGCTCCCGGCCTTCGCGGCAGTCTGTGCAAGGGAGGCGTAGATCCCTTCTGAGGGTAATGCAAGAGTACCCGTGGATGGTGGAGTACCTTACCTGACCACGACCTGAGGAGGCCGCACCACCTACCTGACAACGACTCTGTGTCCGGCCTGGCAACAATTGCACCGAGAGCAGCCTGAGTCCTCTGCTGCTCCATCACCAATTCCCTATGCACCGTCTCCTGCATCAACAATTTTTCCACTTGATCCGCCGGCTGGAGTGAACCAAATTTCTGCACCAGTTCAGCCGGCTCCTGTGAACAACATGTCTGGGCCTGGTTCGCCAGCTTCTACGACTCCCATTTCTGGGTGTGTTCCACCAGCTCCTGCGACCACTGTTCTTGCCCTTGTTCTGCTGGCGTCTACGACCACAATTTGGCGCCTGTTTCCCCAACTCCTGTTACCACCGTTCCTGCGTGTATTCCGCCCGCGCCTGATTCACCAGACCCCCATAGCAACGGTCACGGGCGCAGTACAACACGTCGAAATAGCGGAGGTCATTTTTATTTCCCTTTTTTTCTACAATCATGTTAGCCAGATCCGACAGCAATATATCATAATGATAAGATTGGACGCCGTCACGTCAGTCGCTGGTATTCCAAGCTAGTGCGACGTTTTGGGCCTAGTACTACTCGCAAAATATGTGATGGTGGTGATATCCATAGGTCTTCTTACATTGGTATCTGGCATAGTGTCTACCCACTGTGTTAATACAAGTACTTGAAGACAGTTTCCATGCGCCCACCAGAGCATATTCGACATTCGCAGATGAGTCTTGATAATGGTAAAACCTTTTTAGCTGCAGCACGTGGCTAGCGAGAAATATTGTTGCCTAGAATCACTATATGGAGTTAGATTTAGCCAAGCTTTCTACTTTCGTGACACCGTCATTCCGGCCAATCAATTCGGGATCGAGTCACTACCTCTTGTTCTGTCCGACTCTAGAGAATATCTACCGATGCTATTCAGACTGGTACTGGTAGCTCAAGAACTTCTTGTTGGATATTCTCGAAAAATCAGATATGGTTTGTATTGATTACTATACTTTCTTGCAGCATGTTTATTACATCTGCTTATTTTATCCTTGGATCAAGAGTCCAATGATAATTGTGAATATCTATATAGAGAACAGGGTGTTGAACTCGGGTGGAACCGCAGGCAAATATTTGATCAGATACCAAGTCATAATCTGTGATGAGAGAAACACAGCCAAACCCTTGCGTAACACCTGGCATATAAGACCCGACACGTCCTATCGAATACTAGGAACCACATAAACTCCTCATTTCTACAGGAACCGGGATTCACAGAATTTACCTACAATTTATAAAGCTCAACTGACCGGACATTCATTAACCTAATACATGATACATAGGCAACAAGGTAGTATACACAGTCAGCTGATACCCTGAATAGGTAACATGCATGGGTGTAGACCCGCTGTCGTAGCCGACCCAATAGGACCTGGGAAAGTGAGGTCGGGAACAAAGCAAAATAAAGGCGGCAGGTCCGCGGGTCCACCATCAAATACCCAGTCGTGACATCGAATATCATCTCCATCAACCAATGCCGTTGGGTGACGGACAAGACCTCGAAGGCGCCTCGGGAAGAACCCAATCCAAACTGGGGCGTACGCAGAACCAGAGGGCGAACCTGAGGGTGGGCAAGACACGGAACCAGTACATCTAGGTGACGGTTGTAGCGACGCATAAACAAACTCACCGGGATCGTATGATGTGGAACAAGAGCTAGAACTTGATCCAGAAAACCTCGAAATTGCATATAGCAATGCATCCCATGATATTAATGGGTCTCAAGCAAGGAATCTATATCGAAACGGTTGCACAATAACGGTACAGCTCTCTTTTGCCTGTGACTCACGAGTGGCCAATCCTGATCCATGGACTCCAACGGCTCGTGGGCGAATATGTCGCAGCAAGGACTGTAGTACTCTAGCACTTGCATAATCCAGTGGGTCACCGTTTGCATAGCCACTACACTGCCGGAGTGCTCCTACATCCGATATATGTAGCTTTAGTCCCGCCTGCTGCGCAAATACACCACGCTGAGGCAAGGACACAGGAATCAACTTGTGGTACAATCTAGTGACAGGAGCAGAAAGGCCTATATTAGTGCTTGCGAAGTCACTAATCATGAAGCACAGCATTTTCAAGGCCCCACTCCGGAATGTGGTAGCTTTTAAGAGCCGCATGTTGAAAGTCCTGGATGCCGCAGTGGAGTGGAATTCAGACTCTGGATATATCAGAACCTCAGAGCTGAGCATAAGTCTGGTAAGTTGACTGCTGTGGGCGTGGCTAGACTAAGAGTGGGATTCTGATATGGAAAGATACGATAAAACTATTACTCAGAATGATCACATTTCGTATACCATGTGAAGGCTAATATTGTGACCTTATACGAACTGCTGTAGGATGCTGCAGCAAGGACGTGTAGGGTAGACTACTTGCTTGAACAGGATAGATTTAGATGCAACACGAAAGGGGATGAGGTGCGTTTTCTCTGCGACACCCCATTGTGATCCTAATAATCACAATCGAACGCGACGCAGGGAGTGAGGAGGCGATTCCTTGCCCAATAGATTCTAGAGGCGATTTAGATTAAGTATTTCAACGGAACGAGAAGTCAAGCCATAGCTGAGCCCCAGTTTCTGGACCGGATCAATTGTACCATGGTCTGCCTGACATGTGCGATATTGTACCATATGCGATGAGCGTGGTAAACAGGAACATATCAGGAACTAACGTAATTCAAGACTGATGCAGCAGGAGGTAGGAGTCGTCGAATGTGATAGTAATTCATTGGAGAGTAAATGGCTAAAATGGCGCCGAGATATGAGACTTGCTTGGACGACAGCAAGAAACATGGGGGATCTGCCTGTGGCCGATCCAGGCGGTGATCCTGCAAGCGATTTGTGGCACAATCAGCGGCAGGGTAGAGATGGTTTGCAGGGTGCAGAAGGACCGCCGCCAAGGATATGACGACAATTGGGAAGTGGTGATGGCGGACCTTCTGGGTCCGGCATCCGACCAGACCTCACAGCCGTAAGTGTTACGTCAGACTGTTCCGCGAACCTCCTGCGAGGAACACTCTGAACCTGCGAATCAGTTGCAAGAGAGTGACACCATCTTCCATTTCCGCCAGATGTTGATTGCCCCCGAGCAAGAATTACTCGATTCAGATCCTCCAAGTCCCCGTCAATGGCTAGAGTGGACTGAAGGACCGACTGCCAGACACCTGAGTAGCCCATCACAGTCAAGTCCCCTGTCCCTGAGCCAGGAGGAATGTGTGGAAAGCTGAGTATCACAGGCAATTTGCTACCATGAGCAGGACATTAAGGAGCGGGGCGAGCAGATGGAAGTGTTGGCGGCCGATATTGACAGCACCGCCTCCAGTCGTCTAGTGCATCCTAGATGCGGTAAGGATGACGAAGGACTGGAATGTGTCGTCTTCGGATGGACTGGACAGGGCGATGGCAGTGGTACAGACTAGCCCGGGGTTTTCTTTCATTGGTACCATATTACGAGGTCAAATTTTGTTTGCCAATTTTATTTCGTTTCTTTGAAAGTTACCTTATTTTTGTTGTAACTTATGAGAAACCCCGAAGAGGAAATAGTATCCGCGTGGGGACGTAGCACTGGGAACATAGTTTGAAGAGAGATTCAAGACGATATGCACGGTAGGATCAGGGCAAACAAGTAGTCACGAACAGATTCCGGTTATCAGAAATTAATAAATATAATATCAGAAAGGCACAATGGCGTGTACAAGATGAGGACGGCGTCAGGAATATATTCCGTTGCGTTACAGAGTAGCATGAGGAAGTCTGGGCTGACGTAGTTGCAGGCAGAGAGCGTCCCGACGAAGGACCAAGGTACTATGTGATAGCAGGACGGAATTGGGATGTTGTGAGGGTAGTGCGGCCTGCGACCAGTCGTCTTCGGGATGCATAAATGCAGGGTCAGGCGTCGGCCAGCCGTAAGCAGGTTGTCGTGAGGATAAGGCAGCTTACGACAAGACGTCCTCTGGATTTGAAAACGCGGAAACAGGCTTCGGATAGATGTAAATGTGCAGAAACTGACATCCGTAGAACGACAAAGCACTAGGGCAGATGTCGGCTAGATGGAAAAGCAAGGGGGCAGACGGTGCCTTAACCTGCAGGACGTAGGGTCTGTGTTAGGATGGGGCCAGGACCCAGGGCGAAAGACAACGAAGGTCAGGGCTCGACAGCGCACGGATGTCTCGTCCAGGTTAGCGGTTAAAGTTATGAGCGTCCAGTGCGTCAGACACACTGGACGCACTGGACCCAAGCAGATATTTTTGCTGATGCGGGTCGCCATTCAATCTACTACCTCTGACGTCAATTCTCAGATGCCATTCCTTTCAGTTCACCTTTACTAAAGATATAGGACCTCGCTGCGCCTACTCGTATTCGCTTTCGCATTCTTGCCGCTCATCCAAATAACCCCTGTATATGAAAGGAAAATACTTCGCACTGTACACTGGAGTACAGCTTCGGGAAAGCACTCGTGATTTTCAATACCTCCCAGTACCGGTGATACTATTTGGTCTTTCCACCTCTTCACGGTGGAGTCTCTGTTGCACACCCTGGCCGTGAAAGGTGGTGTCTTGTAGGATGAATAATGATCTGTCGATAAGCCCTGAGCAGAAATTGTGCTTCGTAAATGCAGGAATCGGGACTGCCTTTGTAAAGATGCCCACTGTCATCTTACTTGATGTGCAATTGTTCAAGGTAATTGTCCCCTCCTGCACATCTTGTTGTATAAAATGATATTAAATATTAATATGTTTAGTCCGTGCATAGAATTGAGAATTCCTTGCCAATGAGAGCCCTCCTTGATTGTCAATACTGATCTCTCGCGGTTCTTCAATTGCCTTCGTGGTCGTAGGTTGAGTAGCAGGCCTTGCAGCCTAATAGACAGCCTTGCTCCATGGGTTAACGTCATGTATTCTGCTTCCGTTGCAGATAAAGCAACTGCGGTTTGTTTCTTGCTATTCCAGTATATTGCTGAACCATTTTGCAGGAAATAGTATTCTCCAGGCGATTTTCTGTCCTCGCTGGATTCCTAATCAGCATCCCCATATCCTGTGCCTTGTCCAACACTTTGAAAACATAGCCTGAACGTAGATGTTCCGGCCAAGTAGCGCAATCTCTGCTTCACAACTTCCCAGTGTGTAGGATTGGGATTTGTACTGTATTGGCTGACTTTGGATAAAGCGTACGCTTTATCAGGTCCAGATCCGAGCATCGTGTACATTAGTGACCCGACCGCGGACTCATATTGCCTCTTGTCCTGTAATGCTGCCTCGAAGCAAAGTCAATTCTTTTCTAACTTGACATGGGGGTCACTGGTGTAGTTGAAGGATTACAACTGCTTATTCTATATGCCTCCAGAATCCTTGCGATATATTTGGCTTGTCAGAGATGCAAGGTTCGCAAGGATCGGTTCCCGTTAATATCAACTCCTAGATACTCACGCATTTCACGTAGGTCTGTCAACTCGAATTCCGTATGTACTTTCCTCCGGATCCTGCTTATCTTAACGCAGGTTGGTGCTGCCCGCAGCAAGTTATCAACGTATAGGAGAAGGATTCCTTGTTTTTCGTACGTAATGAATTAGCTGTGAACAAAGTTGCTTCTAATGAACTGATTTGCAATGAAGAAGTCGGGGATTCTTCCATACCAGGCTCGCAGTGATTACTTCAAGCTATAGTAGGATTCAAGTAACCGGCGTGCTATATGACGACTACAGTGTTTCCAGGCGTCCAGACCTTCCGTGTTTTGCCTAGGATGGGACGGAAACCACGTTTGAGACATTTGCCCGGGACGGGGGCCCAGTTGCAGCCCATCCAGACCTATGCCCGGGACGGACAGCGGGACCCTATAGGTGTCTCAGATTATGTTTCATTTTTAAGTTATGTGCGCATACTGTCTGTATTATGGAGAAGTGAAACATTTTGATTCTACTATCATGTATTAGATTTTGCTACGAATCATCAAACAGTCCAGCCCCCTTCCCCGGTGGTACTCAATTCAGGTACTGAGCCTACAGAAACCACAAAACTGGCTTGACCTAACCTTTTCACCCTCTCCTCCAAATCTTGAAGCATGATCTCTACTTCAACTGATGGCACTTCGGGAATGAGACCTGCCTTGCGCCAGGACTTCATGCATTCGCTGGCATCAATTATCTCATCACCCAACTGACCCCGGCTATCCGTTATCAGATTTTTGCTACGAAATGTACATCGTTTTGATAATTAGTAGAGTTGATATCTATGTGAGTTAAAATTGATAAAAAATAACATACCTGCTGAAGGCTTGTTACACCTCTGCCGACATGGCAGCAATACTGTGTATCTCTAATTCCATGTGAGCTAATTGGGACCAGTAAGCAATGGTGACCCGCGCTGCCCAATATGCCAGAAAATCTGCAACATCTTCCTCCACTTCTGAAGATTGAACACATTCAAACCGATCTATATCCCCCTTGCTTAACCTGGCACGCTTCCTGTGATCCCATTGGGAAAGGGAATTATCGCGCACTTAGTTGAACTCGGATGCCGCAGGAGATCCAGTGTGGATTAACGTAGAAGACTCAATCCGTGAGGTATCAATATCCATTGACCTACGATGTTTAGAAGTTCACTGTTCCTGGCTTTTAGATTTTGCTAATTCAATCCAGTCTGGTCGATCCTTCTACTCAATTTCGAAATATTTGAGTTTGGTATCTGGATCTAATGGTTCCGCCACACATAATCCTCGTAGTCTGTCCGCTAATGAGTAATATACCCGTTGTAGATTCAAGTTAAGATTAGCTCAATCCACTAATAATACTTTAGAAATAGAAGGTTCCGAAGCGTTACACAGAGCTAGTTACTCAACTAATTCAAACTATATCCAATATGAAAGAACATACTTGTCTAGAATTTCCCATGCATTATTAATGGAAGTCAAGAGGTGAGTACTATGAATGGTATTATCAGAAAAGGTTTGTTTAGCATCTTCTAAATGAGCAAGCAGATCATCCATAGCTGGCAAGATAGCTATTCACGGGAGTGGTTTGTATACCAGTACCATAAAGTTGGAGTGTAAGGGGGCCAAATAGTTATAAAATCTGCAGTATTGTAGCCAAATCATCCAAATCATCGCAGGTAAGCTCAACGGAGGTGATAACATCTGGATCAGAAAGGTCGAGATCAGGAACTTCTAACTCAGACTCGGAAATTGAACTTTGTGGTACATGGTAGGCTTATGCTTTATGCTCCTCAGGAATTGCAGTTCCAATAAAGCCTTCCATAACATCTCCCAACTCAAATGCCCTTTCCAGAGCATCAGGATCGGTTTACCAGGGAGTAATAATTCCAACTGCGTGTATTAGAGGTCCGGTACATTCTCTCCCTTAAGCTAGTCGGACCTGGTGGGTAAAGCGATCGCGTGCCTGTGGCCTTCGTGCTATCACTATTACAATATTGTGCAGCTTTCCGATGGGACCTTTTTTTCTCCAAGACCCCTTAAGATCGCACTTCTTTGTAACATCTGGAGCGTATGCAGTATTAGTTTCAAACGCCTCCCGATCAGAACCCCATAGAAATCCTTTAACAACAAGATGTAACGGGGGCTCCCTATGGGAAAATGGATCCCTAGGACACGGCAGTACCACAGCTTTCTTTTACGGAAAATGAAGAATAAATATGTAAGAGTGAAAACCTTAACTGTGAAACTTAATATTATTAAGCTGCAGCTTTGCTGAATAAGTTCTCGTTGAAGAAATATTGGAACAAATCAAGATATAAGGAAATCGGGATTCTGGAAGGAAGGCTTTTTCGTATAATCTCGCCGGCTGCTGTCTTCTCTCCTGGTCGCTTATCCTCTCTAACTACTGCTCGCTGGAAATCGAGTCCTTTAAATACAAGAGTTCATATAACACATCTCCGCGCCCTCCGAGGACATACCTCTCTTAATCGTGATGTTTCCGGCTTATCCCACATCATCCACGGAGCAGATTCTTCGCCCCCTTACACGCACTATCTCGTCTCCTTGCCGATATTCCTCTCCAGTGTATTTACCCACTTTAGCCGCCGCGTATTTCTTCACCGCACGCTTACCCCTCACTTGGGCCCCACCTCGTACAACCACCTTCGCTTAGTTCACCACTTACTCCCATTGCCGGATACCACTGTCCGACATCAATCATTGAAATAAGGAAAGAACAAAAAAAAACACAAAACAAATTAGAGGCAACATAGGGGGTGAGATGTCCGTTGGCTCCGGACGGTGCACCGTTGAAAAACAAGACCTCCCCTCACCGGTGCATTTCCTTCTTTTCTCAGCACGTTCTAGTGCCGCGCATTGTTCCCACCCGCCTCATTGATGTCTGACTGTTCCAATAAGAATGCTGATCGATCAATTAGGCCTAAGCCTAATGTGTGTCTGATAAAAGAATGTTGTGGCAGTGCTTTGGTGAAAATGTCGGCAGTCATTTGCCCGGTTGGACAGTAGGTAAGTCGAATCTTTCCAGTTTCCGCATGTTCATGGACGAAGTGGTACTGGATGTCGATATGTTTTGTCCGAGCATGAAATTCAGGATTTTTTGCTAATGCAATTGCGCCTTGATTGTCTACACAGATCTCTTTCACCTCATCCAAGTGTTTCCTTGCTGCAATATCCAGGAGCAGTCCTTGAAGCCAGATGGACTCCTTCACGCCCTGCGTAAGAGCCCTATACTCAGCTTCCGTTGACGATAAAGCGATTGTTGCCTGTTTCCGGCTATCCAATGATATAGCAGCACTATTCATTAAGAACGTATATCCTCCGATTGATCTTCTGTCCTCCCCAGATCCCCAATCCGCATCTGTGAACCCGATGCCCATTCGGTGTCCTTGGTAAAGTAACCCACGATTTGGTGTTCCCGCAAGGTATCTGAAAATCCATTTTACTGCCGTCCAATGCGTTGCGTTGGGATTTGTTGCATATTGACTAACCTTCCCTACCGTATAGGCAATGTCTGGTCGTGAACCGAGCATCACATACATAAGTGATCCGACTGCCGATTGGTATTGCTTAATCTCTACCGCTGTGGCTATAGTTCCTTCTCCACTCCTCTGTAGCGGATGTTTGGGTCTGCTGGGGTTACTGCCGTGTTATAGTTGCTCATTCCATGAGCCTCGAGGATTTTCATAATGTATTTACTTTGGGATAGGTGTAAAGTCCGTATCGTTCGATTCCTCTCAACCTCCAATCCCAAGAATGACTTCAACTCTCCAAGGTTGGTCATTTCAAACTCCTGCTCCAGCGTGGACCGGATCCAGTGAATCGATTCCTTCGATGGTGCAGCAAGAACCAGATCATCCACGTAAAGTAATAGGATAACTTGTTTGTCATAATTGATAAACAAACTATGATCGAAATTGCTGCGATGAAATCCTTGCCCATGGAAGAATTCGTATATTTGTCCATACCAAGCACGCGGTGACTGCTTTAATCCATAAATTGCTTTCAACAGTCGACATGCCGTGGGTTGCTGATAGTCAGTCGTCGATCTGCTGCTGGGAATTGTAACACCCTCGGGTATTTCCATATATACTGTTTCGCTAAGTTCACTGTTTAGGAAAGCTGTCTTCACGTCCATTCCCTCAATCTCCCAATTGTTCTCGGTGCTTAAAGCTAACAGGAGCCGTATTGTTGTGAACTTTACCACCGGTGCGAATGTCTCTTGATAGTAGATCCCAGGTTGTTGACTATAACCTTTCGCTACAAGCCTAGCCTTATACCGCCCATCGTCTTTGTTCTTAAACAACCACCGACATCCAATTGCCTTCTTGTCTTCTGGAAGCCTTTCCAACACCCATGTGTTATTGCGCGCTAAGGAGGTAAGCTCTGATTCCCATGCCTCTTTCCATTTTTCTTTTTCTTTGCTATTCAGGGCCTCAGTTAATGTATCTGGTGCTTTCTCGTCCACATATGTTATCAAGGCGAAGTTGCCTTGTCCATTGAAGCGTTCAACAGGCTTCCTATGTCGACCAGATCCCCTTGGCTCCTGTATCTGAGATTCCACTGGCAGTGCGTCTGTATTTCTCAGTCCCTGTCGCGCTGCTGGCTGTCGGGCAACAGTAATTGAGTCCTCAATTGTATATTCTTCCCGGATTGGACCTGGACTTGGTGTAACTTCATCCAACCTTTGGAAAATATCGTCTGGTTTGCGCGCGTTGGCCAGTTCCATAACTGGGGTTGTTGTTGTTGTCCGCATAACATTTTTCTCTTCGCTCTCAATATCATTTCCAGCATCGGTGGGTTCGTCGATAATCACATCTCTTGAGAGTATTATACTTTTGCTAACTGGGTTATATAGTCGGTAGACCTTGGAACCAGCATCCTCTTCGTATCCAACCAAGATACATTCTACCGATTTGGGGTCCAACTTTCTGCGTCGTTCTTTTGGTATATGTACCCATGCCTTGGAACCGAAGATCCGCAGATGGCCAATACTGGGCGCTCTTCCGGTCCAATGGTGTAATGGTGCGATGTTGTTATGGCTCCGCGATGGCATATGGTTATGTAAATGGGCTGCAGTAAGTACCGCGTGCCCCCAAAATTCCTTTCCACACTGGGAGTCCGCCAAAAGACATCTTGCGTTTTCCATGATCGTTCTATTCATTCGTTCTGCCATTCCATTCTGTGATGGAGTATATGGTGGGCTAATAATGTGTCTTATTCCCGCTTCCTCCGGGTATTTCTTAAATGGTCGATTTGTATATTCTCCGCCGCCATCGCTTCGAAAAACCTTAATATCTCTCCCGCTACTCCTTTCAGCTCTTGCGCGGTATGCTTGAAATGCCGAAAGTGCTCCATCCTTCCTTTCTAAAAGAGTGATGCTGATCCGGCCACTCTTTTCATCAACAAAAGTAATAAAGTATTGTTCCCCGTCCACGCTCGGTATTTGCATCGGGCCACAGATATCAGAATGTACGATGTCTAACAATTCCGTACTCTTTTCTCGAACACCCGTGCTGACTTCCCTGTGTTGCCGACCAACTGCACTAACACCACAAATCTTTTGCTCTGGATTGTTGGATCGACTGATCTTCATATCTGTTACTTTTGTTGATATAAATTTAGCCAATTCGTCATTTAGGGTTCTGTGACATAGTCTTCGATGCCAGGTTTCAAGTGTAGCACTCGGAGAACTGTTCGTAGCCAGGCCTATATTTGCCGCATTGTTGGTACTTTCCGGTATATCGTCCCTACCAACGTGGTACAAACTCCCTTTTCTGTATCCCAAAACTATTTGGCTAGATCCATCACTGACCACGCAAGCTCTCCTCTGGAACTCCACCACATATCCTGCATCAACCATGCGCGAGACCGACATTAGGTTACCACCGATATTTGGCACATACCAGACATCAGTCAAAGCTATCGCTCCGGTCTCAGTAGCAATATTTATTTCACCACATCCGAGCGCCTGCATTGTCGTACCGTCCGCAATCGTAATTGATCTTTCTGAGCCGACCGTTCGATAGTTGTTAAACTGTTTGTGGTTACCACAGAGATGTTGGCTCACTCCTGAGTCTATTACCCACTCGATTGGTGGTTGATACTGGAGATCATGGGCCAGAAATGTGATTCCTCTTTGTGGGTTTCCTCAACTGGCCTTGCCTTCTTCTGACTTTCTTTTATAACAGTCTCGTTTCCAATGACCTTCCTTTCCACAGTGATAGCATTTGGTCCCTGTATGTCCTCTACTTTGGTTGGGACCTCCTTGGTTTCGATTTCCGTGCCCAACAAACTTTCCATTAAAGTTTCCACGAGCCCCACCGCGACCTCCTCCCCTGCCTGCGCCAAATCCTGCGAAGCTGCTACGACCAGCCATCTGATGGAGTGCTCGCCCTATTGGAAGTGCCGTGAATGCTGTTTGTGGTGATAGGGTTCCGCTTTGCCCCTTGTGTGCAACTTGTCCTACGTGTCTGCGTGCTGACTCTTGCAGCAGTCTTGCGGCCCCGATATCGAAAGTGATTGGTTCACTCCGCCACTGCAGTGCCATAACTAATGGCTCGTAGGATGCTGGTAAACAGAGAGTAAGTATTGTGACTAGCTCACTATCATCCATGCCACTACCATCAGTTGAGAGACTCTGCAACTGATTTGATAGTTCCCGGAACTCGTTAAGATGTTGTGACATGTCTTCTCCTTCGGCCATACGCAAGCTCCAAAGCCGTTGCATCAACACCATCCGTCCACTTGCTCCAATACCTTGATGTACTTCCTTCAACGAGGTCCAGGCCTCCAAGGCTGTTTTTGCATTCTGGATGTGCGGGATTTGGGAATCGTGGATGTTCAAGGTGATAATCGTAAATGCTCGATCATCTTCGGCGGTAGTTATAGTACCTTTCTCGATTGCGGATAAAAGACCTTTTTCCTTTAGGATCCGAGTTATCCTAAATCTCCACGCATTATAGTTGCTCTTGCCTGTGGTCATTGACCCATCCAACTTCTCAATGGACTGGGTGAGCGAGGTTTTATTCAAATTTGTCTTTTCTGTACCCGCTGCCGTTTTGGCGGTACTGCTTCCTTCCTGGGAGATATTTTCTGCTGGGTATACTTTCCTTATTTCTGGTGGGAGCCTGGGGATTCAATTGTGGTTATCCTCGGAGCGCTAAACCAGGCTCATAACCTAAAGAAATATTGGAACAAATCAAGATATAAGGAAATCGGGATTCTGGAAGGAAGGCTTTTTCATATAATCTCGCCGGCTGCTCGCTTCTCTCCTGATCGCTTATCCTCTCTAACTACTGCTCGGTGGAAATCGAGTCCTTTAA
This sequence comes from Tuber umbilicatum, assembly GCA_003313605.1. NCBI lineage: Eukaryota > Fungi > Ascomycota > Pezizomycetes > Pezizales > Tuberaceae > Tuber > Tuber umbilicatum. The sequence continues at coordinate 11,475 of QLOI01003473.1, read as the reverse complement.
ATACAAGAGTTCATATACCACATCTCCGCGCCCTCCGAGGACATACCTCTCTTAATCGTGATGTTTCCGGCTTATCCCACATCATCCACGGAGCAGATTCTTCGCCCCCTTACACGTACTATCTCGTCTCCTTGCCGATATTCCTCTCCAGTGTATTTACCCACTTTAGCCGCCAGGTATTTCTTCACCGCACGCTTACCCATCACTTCGGCCCCACCTCGTACAACCACCTTCGCTTAGTTCACCACTTACTCCCATTGCCGGATACCACTGTCCGACATCAATCATTGAAATAAGAAAGAACAAAAAAAAACACGAAAGAAATGACAGGCAACATAGGGGGTGAGATTTCCGTGGGCTCCGGACGGTGCACCGGCGAAAAACAACACTGGTGAGGATAGTTGATCATCTTAGGAGAAGAGGTCTCTCATATACTTAAGTAGAATCATATGGTGCCAGCTCCTCTCCATCACACCTAAGCTCACGACCATCGTAATCATACCCATCTCCTCTGCGCCACTGGCTAACATTCTACCGCATGTTAGCCGGCTCTGCTAGTTCAATATCTGGCCTGAAGTGATCCTGCAGTATCTTGATATGTGCGGGTACAGGAGAAAAACTATTCACATCGCGGACCTGTTACCGGTAAACCAACAGGTCAATGATAAGCTAGTCTAGTATCGAACTCAAGGTCCCTGACATATTCATCTACACAAATCTTGTATACTACCATTCAATGCCACGACTACGTTCCGCAAATCTATCGCCTTCAATAGTCGTCAAAATGATAGCGTGATTGACAGACTCTGGGAATGAGGGACTCAAGTCATTGACGTGTTCAGGTGCTGCCGTAGCCACTTGAGTTAACTTCGTCTATAAAGGGATGACTACCACAATGTAGAGTTCGTGGACAACTTCAACGCATCTTACTATCTTCCGGCAACCTACAGATTCGACGGTCTACGACTTAAGCAAAGGCCTCCCGGGCTTCCAGTATAACATACATACCCAGCACCATAGGCTTATAAGTATAAGTGACATTGCGACTCAAGAATAACCTTTGGTGGAACCACTAGATTGCTCCATGCTCCCTCATATATCTTATGAACTGGTTCAGGTCAACTGGACGGCCACAACATATAAGGTATTACCCCCCCATCTTTAATCATAGGCTGTTACTAGTAAATTAGCAACTACTCTTCAGTCAGCCCATCACGCATTTTCTGTAAATAGGGACCAGAGGGGGGTATAGGACTCAAGTTTTCCAATGTTGGCTCGGGACGAGATTTTCTGCGAGTTGTAGCTCAACAACAGATTAGCTGATTGACAACATATTCGCACATGTGGTATAATCTCGCAAAACGATCATTCCCATGATTTCATTTAGCACTTCGTCCAATCTTTTACGCGCAAGGTAGCGTAACTCATGCCCAAAAGTAGTGTAACCACTTTGCCAAGATGGTGTAACTATGCTCCTCAGCTAGGGTAACTCGCTGGAGTCCTCTGTGACCTTCGGAACCTACAGCATAGACTGTTCCCTGCCTACCCAGTACACTTTCCCTAGTTCACTGTTTCAGAATTTCCATATGCTTAGTGTACCTGGTAACCGTTGGCAGGGATACCTGACCAGCCTAACTGTAACCATTCCGGGCTCTGGCCTGGGACAAGAGTAAGTCTACTTTGGGATCCAGCACAGTTAATACATAAGGTTGATAACATGACCGAAACACCTGATCTCCGATGTTTCCAGATTTAATACTATGCATCTTCTCTCTAACATATTTCCTAACGCTACTGAAGCAGAATTATTGTTAGTAGCATTGTCTGTAGTAATATACCCAATTCTACCTGCCACTTCTAACTTGTCAAGTACTAGAAGGAGGACTTGTGTAATATCATGGCCGCTATGGGTACAAAGAAAGCGACAAAACCCGAGAGTAGCTGAATGCAAGCCTCCTTCTGCCTTAACCCACGGTGCGACTACACCAAGATACGACTGGTGATTTGGCGAGCTCCACCAATAAAAGCTAAAGTGAATTGAACAAGGTAGGTGGTTTAAATATTGTCGAATCGTAGTACTTTACTTATTATACACTAGTAAAATCTAATTTGTGATTGTTGTACTTGAGTTAGGTAAAGTGTCGCGAAGTCCGTTTGGTCGTGAAGCTTAAAATCCCTAATTGATTACCTGATCTATAACATTACCGGAGGTATTATAATTAACAAGAACATATTTGAATAAAGAAGGCAACCTACGTAACCAAGGAGATAGTGTAACGAGGTACGTATGGTGGGGTCCTCTACCGCATATAATAGAGCATTTATAATGTAGATACAACGAATCAGTAATTGTTTAAAAATATCTCAATTGAATTGGAGACTTAGAGGAAGGGTACGACCAAACACGGCGACTATTCGGGACTCACGTGTTGCACTGCCGATCTGCTGGCCTCCTTCCGGACATTCCTTCGCAACTGCGTAGAGTGCTGCCAAATGATGATTCACGTTCTTCATTGACGGATCGGCATATACCGGGACGCTACTGCTGGGACTTAGAACACATATGGTAGGAACTGTAAGGAAGCTAACTACATATTTGGGTAACTATTCGGAGTTGGATATCAGTTATCGGACAGGAGGAACATACCGTGAGCACATCCCCATCGTCACTCTCCCTTTTCAAACACATCGGTTCCAGTATTTACATACTAGCACTACCCTTTTATTACTTTTTGCTTCGGGAGAAAGTCTTGTGGAACGTTGAGATGCATTCCGGCAATATCTCCAATAAGGGTTACAGAGCTCTCCCCACCCCCCCGTGGTTTATTTTCCACAATTGAATTTGATCCAAATATTGAACTTAATAATCCTGAAGGGGCTAAAGTTAAGCTATCACTATGGTTGGAGCTCTCGTTTCCGAGATCAATATCAAGCCTCATGTCTCCATTAAAGTATTGTGGTACGACTTGCGAAATGGAGTCATCAGGACCAAGTGATGCTTGGCTCCCATGTGAGGAATAGGATAGTGCTTCAGACATAATACTAGAAGAGAGGATAGAGGATACGGAAAGATGTGAGGTTGGAACAACCTATTGCCAATTAGGCAAACCCTAGCAGAATTGTGTGTCCAGGTTTTGGCGGAACAATCACCTAGTTGCTTGAAGTCGTAGCTCATTACGCAAGGACGGAAGCGCTACTAACACTTATACAACCATGACCTCCCGGCAGCAGAGAACCACGACGCTCGCTACAACTCGCATTCTCGTCTCCTAGCTCACTACAGCGCGTGTTTTTTTGCGCGCTCATGTCCTCCACGGCCCGTTATTCTGGACTTCCGGCCATCCTTTTTGCTCTTTTGCTTTAGTAAAGGAAGTCGGTCCTCACCTGTGTGGTGCATTCCACAGTCCATCCAACAGCGGTAAATAGCACTTCCGAGTACAGAAACAACAGGTAGCAACGGTGCACCGCTGGAAGTGAAGTCATTTCAGACCCTCATGGCTGTAGAAGTACGGAGTCCATGCTAGGCATATGCAATTCCAACACCCGCCTCTGGCCCCAATGTAGGGCCCGGACATCGCCTGCACCACGGTGTGAGATTGCTAGTTACCAGCAAAAATCGTGGAAGTGGCAGCATCTCCATAACACCATATGCATCGTCGCCGTCTGCCCGTCTGGAAGATGTTCGCAGGATATATGAGAGAGGTAGTGTGCACTGCTCATACAGCTGGAATCCAGTATATGATACAAAAAGTATCTGAGAGACCAGAAACATTCTCTGCGACTCCTATTTTCCTCTTGCTTGGGGTTATTTCCTATTTGGGAACGTCTCAACACCGAGAGAACTATTACCACTTTTCCCATCTTCTCTCCCCTTCAGGGAGCAGAGGAACTTATCATCTCCATCCCGTGTGGCCATCTGACCACCTACTATCCTCTCCTTCCGGCGCTTTTAGGCCCGTGGATGGCCTGGTTGCCTCCCATCCTTGTTTCCAACACTCTCCACGATGCGGGCCCTCCTCCCCTTACCCCGCTTTGCTAGGAGCCTTGCTTAGCATTTGCATGGTCGGCTTTTACAGTTTTCCACTCAGCAGACGGCTGGGATTACAGTTCGCTTGAAGAGATCTTAGGATTTCCGTTCCCTCTGGCCCTTAGGGCTAGTAGGATCTGGTTCTCTAATCAGCTTCAGTCGATTTCTCCAATCTCTCATCTTTACAGCATGGTGGCGGTATCCTACCCACTAAGTGACACTCTCTCGCAGAGAATAAAGGGACTACAAGAGAGATGTGGTAAGACACATCCTTTATTGATACTGGAGACGGCCTAGTAGAGACACAAACACGATTTCGACAGTTGTGTGGTCTCCTGGATCAGCCCCCCCCTCTCCCAACCATGGTTGGATCTGCTGGTACCCTACTACCACCGCTCCCCACCTGATAGCACCTGGTACCATCGCTTTACTTCCTGGCTAGCACCCTACTGCCTCACTATCCCTAGCTGGCAACTTACTGCCCAAGCTGGCAGCTTACTGCCTCCACCGTCGTTCGTTTCCGGAGAACCTCTGGGAATATCCCACTGGTACCACACACCCTCTATGGCTACCATACTTCAGCGAATTGGGGTTTCTCCCCTGTAGTTTCTTCTCAACCCGGGTGGCCAGGTGTACATATACCCCACTCAGTGCCTCTGCCCGAACTATTTTGGTCTGCTTCCCAAGGGAGGTTTTCATAGGTGCCAATGGTTTGATGTTCTGACCCGTGCGTGCGCCCGTCGCCTTAGATTAACAGGTTGTATTTTGGTGGCGAGGTGTTTTTTTCCTATCTTGTTTGGGTTTGTTTTAGTGTTTGGTTCACTGTTACTGGAAGATTTTTCTAAGTTGCTTGTTTGGGGAGGTTTTTGTTACGTCTGTATACGGGTTGGATGTGTGATGGAAGCTGTTTTTCCAACCATTTGCTGTGTGTCGCTTCTCGGTTTTCTGCTTTGCTGTTGTGGTTCTGGTCTGGGGTGGGGGTTGTTTTGGCATCTTAGCTAGCGCTGTGTATGTCTGTCTTTTTTACCTCTTAAACAAAACATAAAAACTTAATTTCAACAACAAATCTGAGCAAGCAGAAAAATCTACCAAATCAGAAAAAGGTTAACGTTTCACGTGGACCCAATACGAGTAGTCATAGGTCTACCGGGATGGACAGTAGTTGAGAAGATGTAGCTGCAAGATCATCTTGCTAGGCAAATCACAGAAGTGATAGAGCACTAAGCCTACCAACTCTACATGAAGATAATGCAGGCTTGTCTCTGTACTGTCATATTGTCTAATATTGAGACCAATCACCTCAATAGCAGAGGCATGACTGGTATGTTCGCATTTGGGTTGCATATTCAGACTAAGTTCATATGGCAAAGGAATTATTAGATTCTGACTGGCGGAGTCTTGCATACCCTCACAAAGTTGAAGTTATAATAAGCCGAATGACCGGAAGCAGAGATGTTTAGGGTCTATGACTGTTCACACCCAGGATTAATAAGACTAAAGACACGTAGTTGTTGTCAAAGTACTTAGTTAGTATTAGTATTCCATATACCGGCCGCCAAAACTCATACTGGATATAAATATGAGAGTTCCTCCCCCGCTATTAGACAAGCAACAACGGAGAAGAGATCTTATAAATATAAGAAGTTATTACCTACACTTCATACTCTTGGTAGTTTTAGCGAACCAAGTATCTACTACTATAATTGAAAGGTCTTCCTGACATTACTCCATTATCAAATACCTAACCCTTAACTATATTCTACTGAGCTCTGAGCTGATTACCAGTAACAGTGCACCACCAGAATTCAATCTATACGGAGGAGTCTGCCCCGGACCAGCAACTGGGATGCAAGATATACTCCCCAATATAGCGACTGTTTCATGCAGCAGAGCATCAATCTGACTGATTCACCACTAAAACGAGACAAGCAGACATTTTTGAGCCGAAAAACAACAATCCTTTTTGAACGAGAAACTTACCAGAAAGGTGACTAGTTCCTGAGCAGAAAGAGTTATTATTCAAATTCAGAAGGTGGCAAATGTGGAGCGGTGAAAGCAAAGATGATAAGGCAGTCCTGTTTTACTATGGAGGTCTGGGGATTAGAAAGATATTGACCAGCTCAAAAGTGATGGCCAGGTCTTGCAACTAGGCCAGAGGACAAAACATAGCTGTCTCATGCCTTTACTTTGACTAAACTGCACCATCGGGAATGAAAAGATTATAGGGAAAATATCATGAGCAGTTCAGGAGGAGGAAAGAAGTCATCAGCAGATGAGTACCGCAACTCCCGGGCATCATATAGACATTCAAGGCCCCTTGCATCGAGCTAAGCTTCTTAATCCACTACAACAATTCCCTCAAACATTTCCTAAATATACTGAGAATAGCGACCTCGGAATAGGGAACGAAATCAATGCGTGGCTGGCTTTAAAAAGAAATAAAACACTAAGAGCGGTAAAGACACAAGTATAGATCAGAGGGAGGACAAAGAGAACTCCTTGCTCCCATCGCCCTGAGCCCTCAGCCTTCACCCGGAATGCTTCTCTCTGCCGGCAAGGCTCCTGCCTGCATCCATTTCTTTAATTAAAGCATCCCTTCCGCCAGTCATATCGATCGATATCACCGCAAGGAATGGTCAAGACTATAGTAGCCGCAGAGTCTTGCAGAGTTTCTATCTCCAACAGGGCTCATCCACATTAAACTGTTGGCGCAGCAGAGCTTCACTCTGTTCGATTTACCTGCAAAATGCCACTGCTCAACAATTATAAACCAAGAGATGATGCAGTTTTAAAGAGAAAATGTATGCGAAAACTGGACAGATAATTGGCGAGAAAGAGTTGTAATTCAGAGACCTACTCCGCTGAAGCCCATCTCACCATTAGATCCGGTCATTGCCTTTCACCATTCCTCCTGTTCCCTCAATCCCTTCCTGCACCGATGGATTCTTATCAATCCAGGAAGGCCCCCACCATATCCCGATGCCAAGACAACAATGCAGCCTTGCTTTTACTATGGAGGTTCTGAAGTTGAAAAAACATTTATCAGTACACTATCGGTACTCAGGTTATGCGATTAGGGGAGAGGACAAAGCATTCACATCACCGGCGTTTACTGTAACTGAGCAGTGCAAAAACAGCAGCCTCCAACGAATATGCTAGGTCTTTGCAGAAACAGGTTGTTAGAGAGAGGGGAAAGGCTTTGGGTGAAATATTGTTAGCCTTTTAAGAGCAGAAGGAAGTCATTCATGGATGAGGGCAGTGATCCCAGGATGTCATGGGGGTGCCGCAGGCCATTACACTCTCGCCATGCACAGCCTTATCTATAGACTGTCCAAACAAGTACACAATAGCGTATTAAGTCATGCCACTTAATTTTCTACAACAGACCCTCAAAATAATGCCTGCACATACGATTATTGATTCTTTGGAGGCCTCATGTTCAAGCAGAGATTGAAAAGCGTCTTGGCGGAGGAGCAATCCGTGTACTGATAAACCTCAGCATAGACAATAGCACAGCATGGAACAAATGGCCTGCGGCGCGATACGGTGAACTGCAAAGTAACAAAATATGCGCGTGGAATTGATCGAGTATGTAAGAACTTTTCTTCCTGGAGGACCGTGATAGAGAGACGAAGAATTGACTTTAAATAATAAACAACTGGCGACTTGCTACTTCAACAATGGTGGGTCACTGGGGCCCTTATATACAAATAACGACTCTCCCGGGAGTCTTATGCTGATCCTATTTTCACCATGTTGCTCATTGTGCACCCCACCTTCTTTTCCTTTCTCGACCGATGTTCCTCACCGGATCTTCCTCATCTCGCTTCCTTCACCGGTCCTACGGTCTTCTTGCCTATGCAACCATCACCAATATTCTGCGCCAATCTCTCCAGTACAAATCTCACCGCGGTTTCACGTTCTTCTCTCCGATCCCTCCTTCACAGCCGATGTTTGCACATCTTTCCACCTTCCCAAAACAACTACCCTGCTTATCATATCCACCATTATACAATTTCTCACCGATAAAAAACACACCTACTAGACCAAGAGAAATAACTGCGGGACAAACTCCAAGACTCGCTCCGGGGTAAGCGCCGGTGATTAACAATACCTCCCCTCACCGGTGCTACCATCTCTTTCTTCCACTTCTGTATGTCCCCATCTTCTCTGACCTCCAAAGGATTCACTGTTCGTCTGTTGTAGGATGAAGGCTGATCGATCAAGCAGGCCTAGGCTCAAGTTGTGTCTGGTGAACTCAGGCTCTGGCAATGCCTTTGTGAATATGTCGGCGGTCATCTCGCTAGTTGGACAATAAGTAAGGGTTATCCTTCCTTCCTCAATATGTTGTCGAACGAAGTGGTATTGAATGTCAATATGTTTTGTCCTCGCATGGAACTCAGGGTTTCTGGCTAATGCAATCGCCCCTTGATTGTCAACATTGATATCAAGAAATTCCTTCAAATGGTACCTTGCTCTAAGGTCCAGTAGTATTCCTTGGAGCCAAATAGACTCCTTAACTGCCTGAGTTAAGGCCATATATTCTGCCTCCGTTGACGATAGCGCAACCGTGGTTTGTTTCTTGCTGTTCCAGCAGATTGCGGCACCATTCAATAGGAACGTATACCCTCCAATTGATTTACGGTCATCCCCCGATCCCCAATCAGCATCGGTAAATCCAATTCCTTTTCCCAGTCCCGTGTAGCACAGGCCACGATTTGGAGTTCCGGCAAGGTAACGGAAAATCCTCTTGACCGCCGTCCAATGTGTACGGTCTGGGTTGGTACAGTATTGGCTAACCTTCGATACTGCGTAAGAAATATCCGGCCGTGTTCCCAACATGGCATACATCAAAGACCCTACCGCTGATTGATATCTTTTCCTGTCCTCTAGTGTTGCCTCAAAATACTCATCGCTTCTTTGCAACCGGACGTGTGGGTCAGCTGGAGTACTGGCTGGGTTACACGTATCCATTCCATGTGCCTCGAGGATCTTGTGAATATATTTATTCTGTGAGAGATGAAGAATGCTTGTCGTCCGGTTTCCGCGAATTTGAAGTCCCAGGAATGTTGTTAGATCCCCCATATCTGTCATCTCGAATTCGTTTCTTAGTTTGTCCCTAATCCAGTTTACTGACTCCTTCCTCGGTGCTGCCAAGACTAGGTCATCGACATAAAGTATCAAGATAACTGGTTGTTCATAGTTGATAAACAAACTACGATCGTAATGACTTCTCACAAAATCATTTTCTAGGAAGAAGTGGTGTATGTGACCATACCAGGCGCGAGGAGACTGTTTTAGGCCATATATTGATTTTACCAGACGGCAGGCCATGGGTTGTCGGTAATCGTGTACGTTGCTATGGCTTGGAACAGAGATCCCCTCTGGTATTTCCATGTATACCTTCTCGTCCAATTCACTATTTAGGAATGCGGTTTTCACATCCATTCCTCGAACCTCCCAATTACTCTCACAACTCAAGGCAAGTAGAAGTCGGATTGTTGTGAATTTTTCCACCGGGGCAAACGTTTCTTGGTAATTGATTCCTGCTTGCTGACTATAACCCTTAGCTACAAGTCGAGCTTTATATCGCCCATCGTCCTTCTTTTTAAACAGCCACCGGCAACCTATTACCTTCCACCCCTCTGGCAGGGTTTCGAGTACCCAGGTATTATTTTTCAACAATGCGGTAAGTTCAGACTCCCATGCATCTTTCCATTTCTCTTTATCCGCACAAGTTAACGCTTCTGTCAACGTTTGTGGCTCTGCCTCTTCTGCATGACTGAGCAAAGCAAAGTTCGCTTCTCCTCCGAAAAACTCAGTTGGCTTTCGAGTACGTCGCGATCTTTGTAAGGTTGGTTCTTCTTCCCTGACTTTCATTCTTCCCCGAACTTCTATTCCAGGCCGTTGTTCTCTATTATCTTCAAACGCTAACGGTAGACCAACAGTGATTGTACTTCAATTACCGGGGTCATTCTGCGCTGCATCTGGGGTTGGTGTAATTCGATCCATTTCCGTGAAATTCCCGCTAACTTCCTCCCCTTGCGTAATATCCACCGCTGGTATAAACTGCCTCCAATCTGGAGTAATTTCTTCCCTGTCACTTCTTCTTTCTGGGTCCCTTATCCCAGATTCGTCAATATTCACATCCCGGGAGACAACTGCGGCGTTCTTCACGGGATCCCACATTCGGTATACTCTAGAACCCGCATCCTCCTCATATCCAATCAATATACACTTTACTGATTTTGCGTCTAGCTTCTGTCGCTTCTCTTTTGGTACATGTACCCACGTTGTTGAACCAAAAACGCGCAGGTGACTAAGACTTGTCTTCGCGCCTGTCCAGTGTTCTAATGGTGAAAGGTTACCATGACTTCGTGAGGGTAGTCGATAATGAACATGCGCTGCAGTAAGTACTGCATAACCCCAGAACTGTTTTCCTATTCTTGAGTCTTCTAACATGCATCTTGCATTTTCCATGAGCGTCCTGTTGATACGTTCCGCAAGTCCATTCTGTGTAGGGTTGTAAGGTGGGCTAACAATGTGCTGTATTCCGGAATCTTCCAGGTACTTCCTAAAACTGTATTTGATGTATTCACCACCACCATCGCTCCGAAATCCCCTACTTTCTTTACCGCTTTCTTTTTCTGCCCTGCTACGATATTTCTTAAATGCTGTAAGTGCTTCATCCTTGGTACGTAACAGGCTTATACTGACACGCCCACTGGTTTCATCGATAAAGGTAAAAAATACCGTTCACCGCTTATGCCGTTGGTTTGCATGGGGGCACAAATATCGGAGTGGACGACTCCAAGGATTTCTGGTACTTGCTCCCGGGTCTTCGTTGCGGTTTCCTTATGCTGACGCCCCATAGAGCAAACTCCACATATCTCCGTTATCCCATTCTTGTGAGACTCTATTTTCATATCCGTTACTCTCTCGGAAATATACTTTACTGATACGTCATCTAGTAAACGATGGCACATCCGGCGGTGCCAAATTTCTATCGTCGCACGTGGAGATTGGTTGGTTGAAAGACTGAGATTGGCTTCGATCTTTTGTTCCTCCTGCAACGTTCCTGGCGCTTGGGTGACATGGTATAAGCTCCCATGCCTGTATCCTAACTGTGTTCTGAGATTTCTTTTACTAACAAAACAGTTTGTTGCAGTAAACTCTATTCTATAGCCTGCGTCGACGATGCGTGAAACAGACAGTAGGCAGCCATGGATATCGGGTACATGCCACACCTCGGTCAAGGTGATAGGACCCGAGGTGGTTTGTATGTTAATACTTCCGATCCCGCATGCCAATATTTTCGAACCATTCGCAATGGTTATTGACTGTTCCTTGGTAATCTGTGTATAGGTCGAATATTGAGTACGTTTTCCGCATAGATGTTGACTCGCGCCGGAGTCAATCACCCAACCCATTCTCGTTGTCTGTACAGA
>QLOI01003467.1:0-31761 GCA_003313605.1 Tuber umbilicatum | reverse complement strand
TTAGTGTGGGAAAAATTCCTGGGGAGGATTGATCGCCCAACTCTATTGGCCCGCTTGCAGCCTCATTGTTGAGGCAACCAGTCTCCGAGCACTTCGAGTACGAGCTGGCTGGGGTGGAGAAAACCTTTCTACTCGTACAGTATTATGATACCATGAAAAGACAGGGGGTGCCTTCGTAATACCATCCCTGGCAAATGCATACAAGTACCATCAAAGGTTTCACCTCGCGGTAAACAAAATATTCACGTCGGTGCACAGCTCTCCCCAGTGGTTTTTGTTCCTCAAACAACGCAAAAGAAAAACTAGAATTACCTCAGGCCAGGCAATATTTTTCTAAATCTTCTCCAGAATTCTCTAGGGCTTTCCAGCGGAACAAAATATAAATATACCTCTCTTAAGCGAGGACAAGTCAAGGTTATTCAGTGGAATCCTGTGCGTATATTGGATTTTTCGCCAAGACCATGGTATTGAAATGGTTCACTCGGCTGGGGTGTGATACAAGGGTAAGCAGCCATAAGCTGACAGGGATACCCTCCCCCGGCCGGTTACTCGAGTACAAGTAACCTCAATTGATTCTTCCGCGACTCCACCCCCCCGCCGACCCTTGTACTGTGCGAGTACTCGTGTGCTCGAGTACAGCACTAATACTGTCGTGCATATTCAACTGTATAAATTTCGCTAGGAATGCAGCACATATCGAAACTTGGAGGCCGAATTGATGGCGCGATGCCCGAGCGAATGCACTCGAGTTCTCCCAAGTTTCCGACCTTTCCGAACACATCCGCCATTCCATATTAGCGAAAAAATCGGTCGGGGTCTCAAGATTTTTGGCGATATGCAATAGCAATCATGTTCACGGACGTCAGGAAATTATGAGCAATCACTCCTAACCTAAATTATGCACCAGCGCAGCGTCTACGAGGCAAAAGTCTGACACTGTGCGCACTATATTCGCGGTGGACCTGATATCATATACTCGAGTACCTTTTTCCCAAAAAGAAATTATACGCTCTGCAGATGGACATCCCAAGCGGAATGGCTGTACTCGAGCACAAGTTATTGTGGGGGAAAATCCTTTTGGCCGGGAAGCCCAAAATGCGGGGTAACAGTTCGTCTTTCCGGAAGCGGATATCGTTGCCGCAAGACAGCCGAAAAGAGTAGTCTATCGGAGGCATCCAGCCCGGGGTCGATAAACGTTTATGCAAGTTTTGCATGCAAATCTGGTGGACCCACTCGAAACTTGGCGCTCGAGGGAGGCTTTTTCGACACGGGGGCTGAATGCATCTCATACCAGACATCGGGCGATCATGGATGAGACAGTGGGGGTAGGGGAAGTGCAGTTGTGTCCGGAATTTTCAATGGTGTGACGACACCCCATTGGCGGTTCAACCCAGCAGCCAGGGCCGGTACGGGAGGAAAGTCCGGCGTTCTGGGTGGGTGGGGGGTACGAGTGCTCGAGCGCAGGTGTTTCGCCAGAGGTGTTTTTTGGGGGGGATTACGGTGCGCAGTAAGCCTTCTGGAAAGGAGGCGCATGTACGCTGACCGCGGAGGTACTGTACTGTACGAGTACCGGACTCGAGTACTCCAGCGCAGTCATCTCATTTCTCACACTCCGTTGAAACCGATATGTGCTTTACTTAGTCGGTGACTGGGCTTTGGTAGAAAAAAAAAGGCTAGTTGCCCCACGGAGTGGGTTGCTGGAATTATGATGCTCAATTTCCTAAGCTGAGTTAGGGTGGGAGATAGACAGCCCGGTAGTCGCCGGGAGAGCGCGAGGATTTGATTGGAACTTGAGCACTGTGTAGGAAATATAAGGGGAAGTAGCGGTATGCTGACTGCAAAGCAATGGCTCTACTGTCATGACTAAATCATCTAGCTGAATATCAAATATATTTACCGCCTCCGGTAATGTTTAACTCCAATAAAACTGGTAAGACAACTATAGGAGATGACAGGCACCAGGGCCTGAGTTTTACAGATACTGCGTTTGCTGGAGTAATTGAACTTGGTGCCAGGACGTCCGAAATTGCCTCTCTCGGATAGGGGGTTGAAAATACTGTGAAAACCGACGCCCCCCAGCCCCAGCCGAAGACAAAAAAAAGTAAAAAGTACCGCACATTACCAGAAAAGGCAACTCCAACATCCTAATGCGAGATTCAATTATTCAAGCCCTTACGGTATACCAAGGTTGCTACTGTGCAACAATGATATTAATGACCCGGTACAAGAACTCTAGTGTACTTGGTAATTAGATTACTAGTGAATAATACATCATCTTATGGAAAAGTAAATAGTTTTAGATATGTTCTCAGGTGTTTTCTCTGTTTACCTTCTCTCCTTTTGCTTTTTATGTATCAAATTCTCATAAACCCGAGAGTCGACCGTTAAGTCATAATTTTCTTGCCATATTTCCCAGAAGAACTTGAACACAGGCTCCCCGCACCGGGAACGTGTAGTGTAGCTACAAATACAGCATTCGATAGGCTATACAAATTCCGGGTTTACCAATGTCTAGGTATCCTTTCTCATCCCTAGCGCTGTCACCATGATGTAATATTTACCCTCATGTTCAGGTATTTCTCAACGGGTGCGATACTTATACCATATATCCCCAAAATGGCACATTTGGTGCTTTAAAGATTAAAGCTGTAGAATTCATGTCCCTCGGAAAATATCTCACCGGACGGACAGTCGGCGATGCCAATGACATCCGTTCCTGCATCCATAACTCCCTATTTCTCTATTGGGCGGGCTATCTTCTTTTACGACAACAAATATAGTGCCTTTCCCGTCCCAGGTGGGCAAGTCGGGGGGATTATCATCGGCGGTGCTGGCCGGAACGCATTCCAAGGACACCATTTACGTCCCAAGCATCAATTCCGTATTAGAGGGAGTCAAAGCCAAAACCCCTCGAGGCCCATCTCAAGCTTTACCTCCACGACTAGACGCTGAATTTCCCGAGTAGAAGAGGCAGCGGGAAGCAAGAGTAAACATAGGCCGGAGACACGACTCTTCGCAGCCGAACGGCTTCAGGGTTGTCAAATGACACTAAGTGCACGGTGGTCAAGAGGCGGAAGCGTGCACTGCTCTCAAATGGTTTGCAGTATTTCCACGATCCAGAATACCAATTAAGGGATTATAATACTAAGGTTGCTAATCGGTACTGATCCTGCACTTGGCGGTTCGTAAAGTATTCGGATCATGCTCCGTGTCTCTTACAACCCCAGTCATTGAAATTTCACTGCCAGGTGACTAGTCATTTTCCCGGGTTTGACCAACCAGCGTCCTTGATTCTTTCTTCACAATTGCTTCAAGTCTTTATTCTACAGCACCTCGCTTGGGATAATTTTCATTGATAAACTTGGTTTTTCATCCCCTTTCATCATCTTGATCTTTATTTCTCAATACTATCTACTCTGCTGTACCCTGCGGTTATGGCTAAGAAGACAAATTCGAAACCGTCATCGGCTCAGGTCACATGGTCGGCTGATATCCTAACGAGGGCAGTGGAGAGGTCTTTCGCTCAGGAGGGGGAGATTTCACGGATGAGGCATCATGTTTTGGTACTATCTGCTAGCTTAGCTTTGGCTGAGAAGCAGTTGGCAAGGTATCATGGCGTGGAGTTTGCGGTTTGCGTGGTGTGCGGGGTGGCTCACAATTCCCAGAATTGTGAGCTAGGATTTGGGCAGAAGGTAGAGTTTGTGGGTGGGGATGACGTGACCCCTTTCACGGTTGAGGAAGAGGAGGTGGCGCTGGCAAGGGTAAGGCTACCTGGTGTGGCTGATTCGGTGGCTTCTTCGGAGGTGGCTGATGATGACATGTCAGTGGCTGAGGAGGAGGTGGCTGAGGTGGCGTCCTCTGCTGAGGCGGGGCGGGCGCCTGTAATGGGGGCTCCCTGTGGGAAGATGGATCCCAAGCGTGCGGCCGTACCAAAGATTTCTTCGTACGCAAAGTGAAGAACAAATATGTAAGAGAGAAAATCTTAATGGTGAAACTTAATATCGTTAAGCCACAGCTTTACTCAATAAGTTGTCGAGAGGGTAGTTGATCGTCTTAGGAGAATAGGTCTCGCATATACTTAAGTAGAATTATATTGCCAGCTCCTCTCCATCACTCCTAAGTTCACCACCATCGTGACCACACACATCTTCTCTGGGCCTCGGGCTAACATTCTACCCAATGTCAGCCAGCTCTGCTATTTCATTATCCAACGTGAAGTGTTCATGCAGTATCCTGTTACATGCATTCAACTGCAGGAGAAAACTGTTCATATTGTTGTCCTGTTAGTGGCGAACTAACAGGTTACTGATAAGCTAGTCTAATATTGAACTCACTGTCCCATACGTATTCGTCTATGCAAGTCTCGTAGACAACCATTCAATGGTACCATTTCATTTTACAAGTCTATCGTCTTCTACTGTCTTCGACACGATTGCTTGGTCTACCACTACTGTGATGAGATACTTAAGCCATTGGCTTATACGGGCGCTACCCGTAGCCACTGACGCTAAGCACCTCAGTCAAGATAAGACTACTAAGATCTAGAGCTTGCTAACAATCTCCAGACATCTTACAGTTTTTCGGGGACATACGGGAGTCAAAGGTCTACCACTTAACCGGAGGTCTCCCGGGCTTCCGATATACCTTACATACCTACCACCGTAGGCTTATTAGGATCAGTGGTGTATGCACTCAAGAACAACTTCTCGTGTAACCATTCGATCGCCCCATGCCCCCTCATATATCCTGCGAACAGCTTCCGGTCGGAAGGACGGCGACAACATATACGGTATTACGCCGCCGTCTGCCATTATAGCTTTTTACTAGTAGACCAGCAACTTCCCTTCAGTTGGCCCATGACGCATTGTCTGTACATCGGGGCCAGAGGGGGGTGGTTGGACTCAGATTTTCCAATGTTCGCTAAAGGAAGGATTTTCTTTGGTTCGCAGCTCAACAACGGATTACCCAATTGAGCCCAGATTCGAACATCCTTTAAAATCTTGCGTAACAAACATTCCTATAACTTTACCCGAAACTTCGTGTAACCTTTTACGCTCAAGGTAGGGTAACTCCTATCCAAAAGTACGCTAACCCCTTTTCCAAGGTAGGGTAACTATACTCCCTAAGGTAGGGTAACTTGCCGGAACTCTCGGAGACCTTCCGTACTCGCAGCATAGACTTTCCCTACCTACCCGGTATACCTTTTCTCGTTCGCAGCCTAAGCATTACCATTTGCTTAGTCCACTTGGTAACCCTTTGATAGAGTTAGTTGACAAGCCTAACCGTAACCCTTCCGGGCTCCGGCACGGGATAAGACTAAGTCTACTGTAAGATCCAGCAGGGGCGTTATAGCGCCTGGCCTCCCAAGGGGCGAGCCCTCGGTTCCTTGGACGTTGGAGATGGGAAAGAGGAAGAGGAGGATGAGAGAACGCCAATGTTGGTTGACAAAGAGGAGAGAGGAGTTTGATGCGGTCCGGAAGGGTATGGTAGTGTTCCGGGCATGAAGTTTTGTAAGAGGAGGGAGGGAGATCCCGTGGGAATTTATTAAGCAGGATGGGGATGAGGATGTTGTGGTTGTGCTGACGGGTCCTAGGATGGGTTTGCCGGGCATAGGTAGAGGTATGGGGCAGGTGGGCAGGACGGTTAGAGGTCCCGTGGGGGATTTGTATGGGATAGTGGATGTGGTAGGCGGGGTTCCTAAGGGTCCCGGGGGTGGTTTGGGTGGGATGTGTCGAGCTTTTGGATGTGGGCGGAGATTTGAAGCGGGTAGAAGTTGTCATTTGGGGAGGCGTGGGTAAGGTTTTTATTGTTTTATTTTGGGTGTTTCCCATGCGTAGGCTAAGTGAGGTTGGTGGATGGGTGGTTTTCCTTTGTCAGGGGGTGCTGCTGGGAGGCGCTGGATGGGGTGACCCATCAGGGGGATCTGATATTATCTCAGGTTTGTTTGAACGGCTCTTGGTGGAATATCTTGGTGGAGGAAGGTCGCTTGCAGTGACCCGACTGTGGGTTCTTGGGGGTGCCCTCAATTCGTTAGAGGGTTATTATGGAAGACTCACGTTTTGCGAACAGAAAACCGTTTAGTACTGTTATTAGCTAGTTGTAGTTGACGATAGTTAATACAGTTATAAAGTTTAAAAAAAAAAAAAAAAAAAAAGTATTCGGATGCCTTTGCGCCAAGAGGCAGGTGTTTGTATCCATCTTGGCGCCAAGGCATCCGAATACTTTATGAAAGGGCCAAGCTGGGCACAATCGGCAAGGTTTTCGCTAGGCAAACACGAGCAACTAGTCGTACAGAATATACATCCCAAGAGCTAGTGGTGACTATCCAGTCAAGTTCCTCTCAGTCCTAGCCGCTCTCGTGCATGAGAAAAAAACGGACTGTCGCTTTCTGGTTGGCTCGTCAGGTTGGATTGCCCCCCACCCCAGCCTTGATGAAATATTCCAAGTGGGGATTCCAAAAATGACCAAACCGGAGAAGGGGAAGCACGAACTCCTCATACTATTATCTGCGTCCTCATGCCGATCTTGGTCGCTGGGGTATTAAACAAGAGCAAATCTCAATTCATGATTGTTGTTCGAGGTGTAAAGTTTCCATGGGCTACGGATACTTACATAGATAAGAAATTAACCTCGTGATCTGATAAGAACCTGAGACCATACAAACATTTGAATTGCCGGAAGCCAGCGCATACAAAGTGTGACTTATCCCTAAAAAAAGAAAAAAACTGATCAGCCTTACGAGTGTCATTCTGAATTTCAAACGCAGCAACTATGCTTCGGATAATTCTATCGGGGTGTTCTTTTCTTTACCCGACTCAAATATCATAAGAACCCTAGAAAACGATCCCACCTCGTTGAATTGTCAAATCGTTGATAATTCTGCCTCTCCCAATAATATTAAGACCGGGGGGTCTTAACTAGCCTTGTTGGCCAAATTGTAATAGTGGAGGTGCCGTACTAAACGGTACGGGGACCGTGGCAGTTTACAGTATTCATTCGTCCAAACGAGCAGAGACGCGAAGGTCATGTGGAGAGCCCTAGTGAAGAGTTTTCTGCGCAAATGTTCACATTTGCTTCGGAGAATTGGCGCAGGTATGAGAGGGAGCCCAGATCCCTGTAGATTTACCTTTCCTGAGTAGGATACGCTGTGGGGGTAGGAAAAACTTGTTTGATTTTACCTAGAATGTCCTAGGAGGATTTAAAATCTACTAAATGCTCGCGATACACGGCTTCGGTCTTTCCGCATCTGTGGTAGAGAAATTTTTCCTGCACTTTAAGTACTCGTATTCTACATGGGGGGTGCCGTAGAAGGCAAGAAACTATTTCTACTGTGCCAAACGAACAAGGACTCCGATAGAATGGTGTATTATGTTTATAAAGTGACTCATAAGGATAATACATTACTAATGCCCCTTTTGCACACTAGATCCTATTTCGGAATTGATTTTTTCACCCTCTAAAGCGCAGGGCCTGTTTGACGAGGAAACTTTTTATTTTACCAGATTTCGTTTCGTCCCGATGCGCGTTGTTGTATCATGAGGGGATATGAAATTTCGTCTAAGCCGGATTCGCTGGCGACACTACTGCATTCACGGCAAACAATCGCCTTCATAGAACGTCACTCGCCAGATTTCGGGTAAAAATGGCCGGGCATGTGTAGGAGAGCCGCAGCACTGGCTCCGCACCGGAGGCACTGTCATCGTGTTCGCCGGTTCAACCAACAGAACCCCCGAGGTTACGATATCGCGATGACTTGAACCGACCACAGCTGATGCACACGGTCGGGATCTCGGTTCCCAGGGTGTGTGAGCGCCCATAACGAGGCAAGCTACCACGGCGCGAAGTCTTAAAAGTGGCACGTTGAAAAACCCACCATACGAATACAATTGGATCGAATAACGGCTGAATCGGGATTCCAGTTGTCCAGGACATATTTTTTTGGTCCTAAAGGAGGTATTGAAATAGAGGGGGCGAGCCTGGCCCAATAGGGATCGACGAAAGACTTGCCATGGGAACTTTACATAAACCTGGTCTCTGAAGTCTGACTGGTCGGCCATATTCACTGCTCATGACACTGCATTTTTCGCAAGCCACCTGCGGCAGCCTTCCCTTTATTGAAATCACACGGAAGAATTTTTCCGGCCTCCGCACAACCACGGATGCCATCCCGTTCATTGTTCCCAAGCTTCGCGGATTGCGGGATGAGATGTTTATCAACTCTTTTCTTGGCAGTGGACACTACGAGTACTCGTACACCGGCGATGCTTCTTTGTTTACTGTACTGTACCTATACAATTACTTGCTATGAGCAGTAATACCTTCACCTTACCAACGAAATGGAGACAGGAGTAGTGTTCTGGCCGTTCCAGGGTGGAGGTCGGGGCCCGTGCACCTCCATTTTTCGCCTACAACTAACCAGACTTAGTGAGCCAGTTATTCTAACCCCACACTCGACGTGTCTACCGGTACTAGAATATTGTGTGCCAAATACCCCGGTATGTTCGACGATAACCCATGGAGCTGAAAGCAGTGAGCCATGGTACAGTATGAGTACAGTAGAGCACCGGTACTGATAGAGCTTCTCTCATACTCTTTTACTTGGGCAGAAAAGCCCACGTTCCCCATGACGCCCGTTTATGAAAGGTATACTGGCACTTGTGCAACCCCAATTTCACGGGAGTCTCACTCCGGCTCGATGTATTGTTAATTGAGACTTTCCCCACCCCCGCATCCGGAATAGTTCCAGAGAGTTCGCCGCAAACAGTAAATTGCCCTACCTACTGGTATCCTATCTACAGGTGCCCTGGCTACTTCAATTCCGCGACTTTATTGTTGACGTTATCTAACCCCCCACGCTCAACACCTTTTGTCCCTATATTTAGTGGGATGATAATGACAAGCATAGACTCTTGTCCTAGGCATCCCGCGATGGGGAAAACGATTTGGCGATTCTTATAACTTAGCGATATTTCGTTTTTCTTCTTGCAGTCCGCCATTCACAGTCCTTTTTTTCTTCTTTCTTTTCTTCGTTTTTCCCTTCCTCCTTTCACCCCCGGTCCTTTTGCTGCTTGACGCAGCGGTTACTCACTTATGGATAGCACTCGAGAAATCCCTGGAGATAAAGGCAGAGGTGTGGAGGAGATAAGTACTGAAATGTGTGAGAGGGGGAGAGAAGGACCTCGATTATAATAAGAGCGTTGTCTGGTCGATGAATGGATTGAAGTTGTTACTTCCATCAACATATCACCATTAGTCTTTGAATGTACTTTCACTCGTTCCTCCCACCCTGTCCATAACAAGTGCGCCTTGTACAACATTATAACCCTCGCTGCCGTACTGTATAACTATCGTATTCTATCAATTCCCCCTCAACCTAAACCCAAAGCCCTGCACTCGTCATTTATTAGCGCGTTGTCAACCACCTGACACTCGGAGCCTCCTTCTTATCCTTTCCTTGCGCTGTGGACTTCGCTCCAGTTTACACTTCACTGACCTTTTCCCGGAACCCGGATTAACAACCATTCTTAATTCATCGTGGCTTTGTTTCTTACCCGGATCATACCCCATCTCACTCAATTCAACCACATTCTCGCCGGTCTGTCTCACCACAACACATAAACTCCTTTCGCGCAAACGCCACACCTTATTGTTTTACAGTAATAGTTAATCTAAAGCTCGGTTATCTTCCGACCCATGGTTATCAAGATGGACTCCCTCACTCCCGCTCTTGCACCAGGCACGACTTCTCCACCATCGGCGCTCCCTACAACAAACCAAACGCATTTCTCCCGGAATCAGTCTCACGTTTCCCTTAGATCTCTCTTAACCCTTTCAGTGTGTTCAGTAGCTAGTGAAAGCTCTTGTGCACCGGTTGCTCGCTGTCCGCATTGCCTTGAAGCTATCAAGCTTGCAGACATCAAAAAATCCAATTTGTCGACGTCATCGGATATCCAAACCAGAACTGACGGTGCAGAACGCTCTCCAATGGATGCTACCGAGCGGTATCCACTCGGGGACGGGTCCCGTGCGGATTCCGCTACTAAGGCACTTTTGAAAACCTTCCAAGAAACGGATAGGGATTTAAAGAGAATTTGCCAAGACTTGCACCAAATCCATCTTTTGAATCCAACCCCTGCTTCATCTCGGACCCCTTCAACTCAATCTCTCTTTGCCCTCGCTCAAGAACATGCAAAGAGACCCGCACCCCCGGGGGACTTTTTGTCCGACACAAACAACGGAGCTATGGCTCCAAGTCACCGAAATGAAATTGCTTCTCCCTTCGGATTTGCTAGCAACTCAACCTCTTCTTTAGAACCCCAATTCAAGTCTGCCACCGTCGGGTTCCAATCTGGGCACCCCCTTATCAGAGATTTCGGCGACCTAGAGAACTTGTGTCAGGCAAATATTCGCTTGCTCAAAACCCTACAAGATCGAGTCAACAAGGTGGATACGATGGAGACACTGCTGAAAATTGAACGTGAAGATCTGGACAGAGAAAAGGAAAATATCTCGCAAATGAGGGCAGAAGCTGATGGGGGGAGGCTACGTCTTATGGATAGAGGTCTTTGCGGGAAAAGTTATGGGGTGGGCATAGCCAGAAAATTCCGCCGCCGAACAAGCAATATATTCTGTTCTATTCTGACCTGTGTATCGTAGGTCGAATCATCCGTTACTATGTCTAGGGGTGACTCTACCGGCACTACGGCCGACGAATCTATGAGGGGGGATGATGATGAAGGGGCTGCCTGCGAAGAAGAATGGTCTGAGGAAAAGGAACTACTGATGCTGATGCTTGAGGAAAGGCTCAGGAAGGCCCAGATGGGATGGAGCGACGAGCAAGAAGAAATTCTTGGACCGGTGAGTTGGCCAGGTTTATTTTTTTATTGCGGCTTGTGCGCCCCGTTTCTTGCCCAGGCTTGTGCTGGCTACCCGGATAGCGGTTTAGCCCAATTTGCAATACCGAATGAGCTTTTCCACTATTTTAGTCACGCTATTCCTTATTTGATGTTACCTTGCTTGTGGAACGTTTCTAATTGGTTGTTTGTAGTTGGAAAAGCTCCGGGGGGAGAAACGTCATAAACTACGAGTAAAGGCAGGAAGGCTCGAGCGCCAGACGTCGGTAAAATTCAATCGCATTGTATGTCTTCCCCGCTCCAGTGTGGCCTACCGAGTAAAACTAACCGCATGTTATCGATATAGTGGTCTCCCGATGAAAAAACAGAGAAAGGACCCTCTCGCAAGGTTTGTTGCACCATCTAATTTTGCGAGCTTTGCGATGGGGTCTAACAACTATTGCTATAGAAATCAGTAGATCAATCCGGCAGTCCTACCGACAGCGCTACACGACTTTCTAGGAATCCATTTACAAACCTTGTGAGGAAAGGGTCCGTTGGATCCGGTATTGCTCGAAGGGTAGGATCTATTATATTAATCTTGTTCGACCGCTTGTGGATAGTTTTGCTAATTATTCTTTTCAGAATTCGAGTGCCAGTACCGCTACCACAACACCGAAACTATTTAAAAAATGGTTTTAAACTGAGCTACTACAAGCCCACCATCAATTAAAATTAAAATAAGGTAATAGAGTTACTACCATACAAGTCACCGACTCCTACATTTCTTAACCACAAGTTTTCGTGTATTCTCTTTTCTTTCCCTGGGCTGCGTAAAATCATTTGAATTTTTTTCTAGGGCCTCATTAGAGGTCAATTTATTTGATCACTTCATGTATTTCATTTGAATTCGGCGAAGGGGCTTGGGGATTTTCGTGATCTCTATTGATTTCATGCCCTGTGTGATATTTCTTATCTAATCTATACCAAACATTTTCCAAATTTTCCCAATTCCTCACGCAATAAGCTACGGTATACATGGTACCTAAAATATTGATAGATCCCTAGGATGGTGATTTTTCTGCAAATAGTTTCTTTATTCTCATTTTTTCCAACTATCTATCTTGGCTACCCCCTATTCCGGCTTTTCCCCATTCTTCCCTCGAGGTCGCGGGGTGGCCGTGCTAGGGGAAAATAGTTTTTCTCTTTCTGGGGAAAACAAAGAGCGAATAAAAAGTTATTTGTGCTATTGTTCTAGGGTCCACCATTCCTGAAGCAATGTGTGTCTATGCCTAACTAATGCCACATGTATGAAGCTTCTATCGCCCCCTCTTCTAATCGTTTTAGACGGCGCGTGGTATGGCCGGAATTGACTGCCATAAGATAGTGTTCACCGTGCTGGTCTAGCGCGGGAGGGAGACGAATATCCTCGTCCCGGATGGCACCCTTGGCCCTCAGGAGGCGACAATGGTTCCGGAAGAATGAAGGACAATAACGAATTGATGATAAAAAAAGTGAAAAAGATAGATCGTAGGAACAATAGATAGGTAGACTGAAATTCACTTTAAATACAATAGTTAAGAGGTTCAAGTTCGCATATCATTTCTAACTAGATGATAAGAACCGTTTTACATGGGATGTTCCCCCCCCCCCCAATACCATGCCTGTATAGATGAAAAGTTTTCATCCAGCAAAGGGAGAGAAAAATATTCCCCACTGAAACAAGAAAGAAACAAGATAAAAATTTCACTTGCTAGCAGAAAAGGAGGAAACAATAAGGAGAAAAGTGAAGGTAATAGTTTCAAATCAGAAGTAAGGTATAAGAGAAGTTCAGAAGGAATAGAGGGACCTGACAGGAAACTATTTTGCAGTATGAGATCTCAAACTCAGGGACAATATTGCAACAGAATTGATAGAGTATGAACATTATAAGAAAACACTAGTGCTGTAGAATTGTAAAGAGGTGGTAGCATGTGTGGGTTGTATTCAATAAAGCAAAGTGGTAGACCAGCTATCGCTAAGGTCTAAGGGAGACAAAACAGAGAATCAGGGAAAGGAGCCTGATTGATATTGAGGTGCAAGTGTAACGGGGGCTCCCTGTGGGAAGATGGATCCCAAGGATGCGGCCATACCAAAGCTTTCTTCACACGCAAGTTAAGAACAAATATATAAGAGAGAAAACCTTAATGGTGAAACTAAATATTGTTAAGCTGCAGCTTTACTCAATAAGTTCTTGAGAGGATAGTTGATCATCTTAGGAGAAGAGGTCTCGCATATACTTAAGTAGAATTATATTGCCAGCTACGCTCCATCACTCCTAAACCCACCACCATCGCGAGCATGCCCATCTCCTCTGGGCCTGGGGCTAACATCCTTGCGAATGTCAGCTGGCTCGGCTAGTTAAATTATCCAGTGTGAAGCGTTCATGCAGCATCCTGATACATACATCCAGCTGCAGGAGAAAACTCTTCACATCATTGTCCTGTTAGTGGCGAACCAACAGGTTACTGATAAGCTAGTGTAATATCAAACTCACTGTCCCATATGGATTCGTCTATGGAAGTCTAGTAGACTACCATTCAATGGTGCCACAACGCTCTGCAAGCCTATCGCCTTCTACTTTCTTCAACATGATAGCTTAGTCTACGGACTCCCGTGATGAGGCACTTAAATCATAGGCTTACACAGGCGCTACTCAGAGCCACTGACGTTAAGTGTGTCTACCAAGATGAGACTACAACACTCTAGAGTTCGCTAACAACCTCCAGAGATCTTACAGTCTTTCGGGAACATACGGGAGTTGAATGTCTACCACTTATCCGGAGGCCTCCCCGGCTTCTGGTATACCTCACATACCTACCACGGTAGGCTTATAAGGCTCAGTGGTGCGTGTAGTCAAGAGTAATGTTTGGTGTAACCATTTGATCGCCCCATGCCCCCTCATATATCCTGCGAACAGCTTCCAGTCGACTGGACGGAGACAAAGTATACAGTTTTACGCCACAGTCTTCAATCATAGGCTCTTACTAGTAAACTCACAACTACCCTTCTGTAAGCTCATGACGGATTGTTCATACATCGGGGCCAGAGGGGGGTGTTGGACTCAGATTTTCCAATGTTCACCTTAGGCGAGATTTTCCTAGGTTTGTAGCTCAATAACAGATTACCCGGTTGAGCCAATATTCGAACCTCCTGTATAATCTTGCATAACAAACAATCCTATGATTTCGTTCGGAACTTTGCGTAACCTTCTACACTCACAGCAGGGTAACTCCTATCCAAAAAAGGTAGCTACTTTGCCAAAGTTGGATAACTATACTCCCTAGGATAGGATAACTACCCACCTTACATAGAGTAACTCGCTGGGGCTCTCTGAAACCATCTGCACCCGCAGTATAGGCTTTTCCTACCTACCTGGTATACCTTTCCAGTTCGCAGTCTAAGTATTACCATTTGCTTGGTCCACATGCTAACTCTCTGGTAGAGTTACTAGACTAGCCTAACTGTAATCCTTCCAGGCTCCGGCATGGGATAAGACTAAGTCTACTGTAAGATCCAGCAGGGTCGTTACAAAATGACTATCCAAAAAGCTAAGTCCTAAGCATTTTGGACCATTCGAAGTCCTAGAAAAAAGAAGACACTTGTCGTACAAACTAAGTATTTATAACCCCAGGCATATCCACCCTATATTCCATGTATCGCTACTGGAACCATACCGAGCATCGATTTGCACAAGAAGAGAACAGCCCCCACCAGCCTCCAAGAAGATTGAGGGAGACTTGGAATGGTAGATTGAAAAGATACTACAAAGTGAAATAATCTTGTAAACTAGGAAGGTTTGCAGAGGTAATGTACGGATGCGCGAACTAAGATGTTTCATGAAATGGAATAGTTGTTCTCAAGATGAGAACACCTGGGAACCACCAGAGAGCATTGAACATGCTCAGAAGCTGGTAGAGAGTTTCCATAGGAAAAATCCCAAATTGCCAGGCAGGGCAGAAGTAGAATAGTACGAAAGGTTTTCCTGCCATTGTCAAGCAAACAGGGTAGGTTGTTTACCCTAAGATACTGAGTTCTAAAAGGAATAAGGAAAATGAATGAGGAAAGACTTGAGACAAACTTTCAGAGGAGGGAGCTCATGTTAGGCATATGCATTTGCAACACCCCCCTCTGGCCCCGAGAAAGCGCCCAATCGTCGCCCGCAGTACTATGTGCATTTGCTTACTACCCGCAGAAATCGCAAGATTCGTAGCCACCCTGTAACACTGTATACGTCATCGCTGTCTGTCCCACCGGAAGCTGTTCGCAAGATATATGAAAGGACTAGTATGCACTGTTCCTGCAATTGGAATCCAGTATACCATACAAAAGGTACCTGGAAAAATATAAAAACTCGTAGAACAACATTACAATATTGCGCTTCACGCTGACAGACTATGAATAGTCATAGGTCTACAAGAATGGACGGGAGTTAAGGAGACGTAGCTGCAATGTTATCTCGCTAGGCAAATCAAAGAAGCGATGGAGCACTAAGCCTACCAACTTTACGTGAAGATAACGCAGTCTTGTCTCTGTATTATCACTGGCGTCTGATATTGAGACTGATCATCTTAATAACAGAAGAATGACTGGTATGCTTTTGTTCGGGCTGCATAATTCAGACTAAGTTCATATGACAAAGGCATTATAACAACCCTGTTGGATCTTACAGTAGACTTAGTCTTATCCCATGCCGGAGCCCAGAAGGGTTACGGTTAGGCTAGTCAAGTAACTCTACCAAAGAGTTACCGTGTGGACTAAGCAAATGGTAATGCTTAGACTGTGAACAAAAGGTATGCCGGGTAGGTAGGGAAAGTCTACGGTGCGAGCGCGGAAGGTCTCCGAGAGTTCCGGCGAGTTATCCTACCTTAGGGAATATAGTTACCCTACCTTGGCAAACAGGTTACCCTACTTTAGGATAGGAGTTACCTTACCTGGAGATTAAAAGGTTACGCAAAGTTTCAGAAAATGTCATAGGAATGTTTGTTACGCAAGATTATATAGGAGGTTCGAATCTGGGCTTAATCGGGTAATCCGTTGTTAAGCTATGAACCAAAGAAAATCCTAACATTGGCGAACATTGGAAAATCTGAGTCCAACACCCTCCTCTGGCCCCGATGTACAGACAATGCGTCATGGGCCAACTAAAGGGAAGTTGCTAGTTTACTAGTAACAGCCTATGATTGAAGACGGCGGTGTAATACTGTATACGTTGTTGCCGTCCTGCCGACCGGAAGCTGTTCGCAGGATATATGAGGGGGCATGGAGTGATCTAATGGTTACACGAGAAGTTATTCTTGAATGCATACACCACTGATCCTTATAAGCCTATGCTGGTATGTATATAAGGTATAACGGAAGCTGTGGAGGCCTCCGGTTAAGTGGTAGACCTTCGACTCCCGTAGGTCTCCAAAAGACTGTAAGATGTCTGGAGGTTGTTAGCGAGCTCTAGATCGTAGTAGTCTTGTCATGACTGAGGTGCTTATTGTCAGTGGCTGCGCGTAGCGCCCGTATAAGCCAATGGCTTAAGTACCTCGTCATAGGAGTCCGTAGAGCAAATTATCATGTCGAAGAAAGTAGAAGATGATAGACTTGTAAAACGTAATGGTACCGTTGAGTGGTTGTCTACGAGACTTGCATAGACGAATACGTATGGGACAGTGAGTTCAATATTAGACTAGCTTATCAGTAACCTGTTAGTTCGCCACTAACAGGACAACGATGTAAAGAGTTTTCTCCTGCAGTTGAATGCATGTAACAGGATACTGCATCAACACTTCACGTTGGATAATGAACTAGCAGAGCCGGCTGACATTCGGTAGAATGTTAGCCCAAGGCCCAGAGAAGATGTGTGTGCTCGCGATGGTGGTGAGCTTAGAAGTGATGCAGAGGAGCTGGCAATATAATTCTACTTAAGTATATGCGATACCTCTTCTCCTAAGATGATCAACTATCCTCTCGAGAACTTATTTGAGTAAAGCTGTGGCTCAACAATATTAGGTTTCACCGTTTAGGTTTTTCTCTCTTACATATTTGTTCTTCATTTTGCGTACGAAGAAAGCTTCGGTATGGCCGCATCCTTGGGATCCATCTCCCCACAGGGAGCTCCCGTTACAGGCATCAATAGCTTCCGACTGGCGGAGTCTTGCACACCTTCAGGAAGACAAAGTTATACTAGCCAAAGGACCAGAAGTGGGGAAGGTATTCAGGGTCTACGAGTGTTCACACTCAGATTGATAAGACAAAAAGATGAGCTGTTGTTGTAGAGATACTTTGTTAGTATAGGTATTAGATGTACCGGCCGTGGGAACTCACGCAGGATATAAATATAAGAGTTCCTCCCCAGCTATTAGAGAAGACAGCAATGGAGAAGAGATCTTATCAATATAACAAGTTATTATCTACACTTCACACACGCAGTAGTTTTAGTGAACCGCTTATTAGTGATTACAAATTACGAAGCCTTCCTGACATTACTCCGTTATCGAATACCTCAATGCTTAACCATACTCTACCAAGCTTTGAGTTGGTTACCTGTGACACTCATAAACTAATGGCCCAGGATTGTAGTAAGAATCTGCATGGTGTCCTCCAATGCTACAATTAAAACAAGTGACATGTGAGTTTACATATCGGCCTCATCTGGATGCTCCACCAAAGCCATTTCTAGTACCACAGCCATTTTTCTCATCATAACAAGACATATAAGTATCAAACTGTTCCTGTGTCATTGTAGCAAGAAAATTTAAACTTGCTGCATTTTTATTTGAGGGGTTAGTACAAGCCTTCTAAACTGTATCAACAGGTCCTGCTCCTGTGGTTGTATAAAGCATCAATGGTATAGACTCAGTTTCTCTGGCTCTTTGCAAAGAACAAAATAACTCTGCCTCTCCTCTTTCCTGATAAGCAAAGTTAACTTCTGAAAGAGCCTTATCAAAAGAAAAGTTTAGAGCATCCTTCAAGTTAAAGGTAATCTGCTGTCTCCTTGAACTATATAAGGATCATTTACTTCAATGCAAGTATAACGGAAACGGGGTAATGAAAATCATTGACAGTTGCAAATTAAAAGATAAAGAAGATCTAACGGAGATCTTAACACTGCTCTCATAATTCGGCCTTAGAACACGCCCATTCTTCTATTTATCTTCCCCCTCCTGCCTCTATCATATTGCTATTTGATTCGGCGATCTTAACATTATCCCCAGAGGGTGTGGGGATACGGCGTGGATAGGATGGATTTGATAGTACTTGACTAGTACCCACAGTCCCTGTCATCCCCGGCCGCCCCTTGTCACCCCCGGCAGTCCCCCGCCGTCCCCCGTCGCCCCCTACCTTCCCACTGGCGCCTGCCGTCCCCTATCGTCACCTGCCGTCCCCCGTCGTCCTCTGCCATCGCCTACCCTCCGCTAGCTGAAGTTGTCTCAGATCGTGGGGCTTGTCGTCCTCCCTAATAACGGCCGTCCCGGGAGCCTGAGGACGAGGACGGACTACAGTTTACCGTCCCGTCTTGTCTGATGGTCTCGGCAGTCCCCACACCAGGCCCAACGGGGCCCCGGACGGCTGAGAACACTGGTTGTGGGGGTGGCTGGATGGGATGAGCTAACCTGTGGCTTGGTTTGTTGGCCAATTGGGGGGTGGGGGCACCAGAACGTGAAGAATAGTGGAATGGAAACCTTTTATCCTGTATGCACATTGCGCTTTGAGTGCTGTAAGGTATCGTGGTTGATACCCGCCTGAGGAATTCCCTTCCACCGAGGGCGAAAGCGAGTGATTCAAGATGATAAGGTAGCAGAAAAGAAGCTATGGCTAGATGGTTTTTAAGGGGTTTGGATGAGGTTTCAAATTTTCAAAGAGACCTCACATTGAGAGTTACTTGCAAGAGCA
This sequence comes from Tuber umbilicatum, assembly GCA_003313605.1. Classification (NCBI taxonomy): domain Eukaryota; kingdom Fungi; phylum Ascomycota; class Pezizomycetes; order Pezizales; family Tuberaceae; genus Tuber; species Tuber umbilicatum. The sequence continues at coordinate 13,006 of QLOI01003467.1, read as the reverse complement.
TGAAATGGTTCACTTGTCCTTGCCGCGGGAGATGGCTATCATTGGTAATGTAAAAAAAATTCTGGAATTCAAAATCTCCATAGCAAGGGTTAATCAGCACTCCAAACATAATAGGTTTACTGTTGATTGGACCGGTTTTGCCCACTTCACAACACAACATCATAGTAAATAGACCATACACTATAGAACTACCAAACCCTGGAGCTCTCCATCAGATCTGGGATTATCGATATGTAGATCTGTGGGTATGATTGTCGAAATTGGTGGGTTTTCCATCCCGTCACTCTACTTCGTCATCAGCAATCACACCTTGTTCCTCATTCGGAATTTGATGTTGAGGTTCAACAACCCTACCCCCATATCTCGCTCTTTCTCTCCTTGTCATGCTTGCAATGGGCCAGGAAACTTTTGAGGATCCCATCCTTGGTTTTTTTTTCTTCCTCTCGACTCAACCTCAACGCCCCACACCCCTTGAGCACCCGACTTGTTATCCCCAAGGGAGGTCCTCAGAGCCTACCCTTGAGGACCTCCCGTCTACCTGGGCTCGTTCCGCCCGAGGATTCTCTCCTTTCGCCGAATTGTGATGCTGGCTGCCGTTCCGCATGCCCCCGGGTAAACCACCAACTCCGAAAAGCCAGAGTATTTCTTTCTCACCAGCATAAGGATCAAAAGGACTGGGAGGAGTTTCTCATCCCCATTTCCAGCCAAGTCCGGAATCACTATGTAAACAAACGCAAAAGTTTTTGTCTCCTTCACTCTCATGGTTGGAATTTCTGTCTCAATAGCAACAGGATTGAAAGGACTCGGACCAAGAGGGATTTATCACTCCAGTTCCCGGCGGATCCCCCGGAATTCACGACCCGAAGCAAATCCATACGTTTTGTGTCTTCCTCTCTTACGAGCTACGGAAAATGCCGACAAAAACGGTCAAAAGAGTTCACCATCCGGGATTCCCCCATCGTCATAAACTGCAGTACTAGCTGGACCATACGATACCCATTTACCACAGAGCGGACGGAGTGCGCAATTTTCACCGTATTTGGTCGGACATGACAATTTACCATTATACAGCTCTTGGACCGCAACACCAGAGTCATTGTGGCTCACTCGGATTCTGTTTTTGCGTTTCCCTGTCAGTTGGATAATATTTCTACATCTGGCAGTATCTGGATCATTAGGATACGTCCGGGTATGGTAAATAACTTATGATAACCATAGCAAAGCCACAAACGCAAAGCTGACGAGCCACAAAATTATCAAGGATACCGTAGGGGTTTGCCTAAATTGCTTATTGTCGGTGGGAGTGCAGTGGCGCCGGCAATCCGCCTGAAATGAGAACCCTTCAATAACCATTTGGTTACTAATACAATTACTATAGGTCATCGAGCATCGTCACAAGTGAGGCGGTCACTAGGTAACAAGATTCTTTAGCACGGATGAGCTAAAGCTTAAATGGCAAGGAAGCGCATCGGGTGTGGCACGGTTGGGGATGGCTAAAGATAACTTGCTTCCATCCCAGGCTGCAGCTGCTCACGGGCCATTACAGTGGGCCCCTTGCTTGGTACAGCCAATAAAAAGTACCAATATTGATGCACCCCTTCATCCGGGCCGATTTTAGAAGCCCGTGATCGCAGCCCTAGAACTGATTCCAGTTCCCTCCGATGGCCTCTGTTTAAACCAGTAGCAGATATCTCGGTTTGGAAATGTTGCCTCGAGGAGGAAACAATAGTGGCATGACCCTACTACAAGTAATGCTCTACCATAGAGAGATTACTATTCCTCCAGGAACGGCAGACAGAGACACCACTTGAGCAGACTACTCTGTCCCATCTAATGTTTGTGGCATCACCAGGGTCGCCTCTTGAGTGATCGGCACGAACACACACTCTACCGCACCATTTTTCGCCATGGAGGATGTAACAATGTTACCCACCATGTTTTCTCCGAAAGCGATCCACGTGGGCGCTAGTTCTTGGTTCTCGCCGGGTCCGCCAAGTGGAATAACCGCAATGCAAAGCCTCCCGTATCTTGAGTGGAAGTCTCTAGCCATCTTAGCTGAATCAAAGGGCCAGGATAGTTGCATACATCCTCACTTCAGGTGATTCGGGAATGGAGGACTAAGGGGAGTACGTACCCGTGAGTAAGCTGGTAATTCCTATTGACCCCCGACTGTGGTACCCCGGATGGTGCCGATCCGATTTAAATCAACTCCCGTGCCCCGCAATATCCGCGACGAGAAGAGGATGCCAGCCGGTAGTCAACTATGGGGGGAGACTGGCTAATTGTGTCTAATTTGTTTTCCAAACTGCTAGGATAACAAGGGATTGCTGAGTCACCCCTAGCTGGTACAGAACAAGCTTGCTCAAAGTCGGCAGAGCAGATGGGGAAAGGAAACCGCCTCCCATAGCTGGAGATCAGCGGAAAAGAGTTATATGATGACCTCTGTCACCTAGCTTCCCGCGCTCACCCGGGACGATGCACATCCACGCAATTCGGGATAGAGGTTGCGGGTAACTAATTGTACCTTGCCCACCAAGTCGGAGACAACTCCGCATCACCACTTCCGCTTCCTGCCTTCATTACCTGCGGTCACAGATACAAAGCTAATCCACTGCGTGATCCAGAGGGCCTTCCTAGTCTATAGTACTTGTTTTCGGTTACACGCATGGGTTGTTTGTTTTCGTGTTGTCACGAGGGAGTTAAAGCTGTGCCGGATGGGGTCCAACGTCTTCGTCTTCCTAGTCGGCACTCCGGCGTCCAGAATAGGACGCTTCTAAGTCGGCCCTCGCACCCTTCTTACGCTAGATCCAAACACCCGTTCGTTCAGTATTAACATATAATTGTTTTGAGAATTGAGTGCTTATTTAGTTGAGAGCTATAGGTCGGCAAATTAATAGTGATCTCAATGCCTAGGGAAGGGCGGGTGTGTTACCTAGGAATCATTCAGAGAGAACAGTGGGAATTAAGATATAACAACCCTGGCATGGGAGCCCATTAACGTTATGCGTGGGTGAAGTCTATAAATTGTTAGGAGCTCCAGACTAGTTTCCGTGGCTCAGATGGCCTTACGGTTGATTCTCATTCTCAATTGCCCTTATTTTCGAGTCTTCAGAAACTTTCACCGCCCTCAAAATGAGATCATTTATTGCCGCCGGTCTCTCACTGCTGGTAGCCACTTCCCTTGCCCGAGAGAAGCCTGTGGATCAGGTTGGCCAAGCCCGGTATGCCTCGGGAGAGGTGATGGAGTCCATTCTCCGGACTAAGGAAGCAGCATGGAGAGATTTGGAGAACAAAGGTTACTTCGCCAAAGGAGCATGGGAGAGCCACAACTATTATAAAGCATGTGGTGAAGACGGAATCATTCAACTGGGCCATGGTGCCAACCATCGCCATCAATGCTTCAATCTTGACCTCACAGGACATCTGAGCCATGAGGCTCTGGGAAGCGAGGGAAATGATTCTACACGACGAGGTAATGCCACGCCATCACGGTTTAAGCTTCAATTTCTGGCTAACCCTCTTTGCGAATGATTAGGAAGCTCAATTTGGGGAATTACACTTAACAGGAGAGAATTTGCTATTATTGGTCAGGCCGATGGCGCTGCCTTCGCTGAAGTAGTTGGGAGGGGTTGGTGGAATTGGGTTCCATACATTGGGAAGGCCGAAGGCACTCTTGATTATCTTGGTCGCCTTCCGCAGCAGAGTCTACCGAGTTGGTGGAGAGAGATCAAGACGTACAAGCACTATGCCATTATCGGCTCAGAGGCTTTGGGGCATGGTGTTCAGATCTTTGATCTGAGGAAGGTAAGGTTTCCTCCTGATTGTTATGAAAGTACATAGTCATTGATAATACAACACTCTAGTTAGTTGATATTCGTTCCAGATGGAACCCACTCTCAAGGGCAACCAAGACCTTCAGCATCACCACCGACCTTACCGGTTGGTTTAATGACCTACCAATTGGCAGCTCTCACAACGTTGTTATCGCCGAAGCAAGTAAACATGTCATTGCTGTTGGAGCTCGGGTATTTGCTTTCCTCCATTTAATCGGGCTTCAACAGGCATACTAAGTAATCCCAATAGCCCCGTAATGACACTTGCGCTTCTGGATTGATCTTTATAGACGTTTCTGATCCTTCAAAGCCCAAGAAGAGTGGCTGTGCTTCCGGCGACGGATACGTCCATGAGTAACATCAGTATACTGCCGCCTTGCATGGGTGTTCGCTGACAAAATTGTAGTGCACAATGCTTGATCTACCGGGGTCCTCACACTAAATATGTCGGCAAGGAGATCTGCTACGGCTACAATGAGGACAGTCTGACGATCTACGACATAACGGACAAGACCACCACAAATATCATCTCCAAAACCTCATACGAGGGCGTCAACTACACCCATCAAGGGTGGGTTCTTGACGAGAAAGACCAGCGCTTCCTCCTTCTTGATGACGAGTTGGATGAAGTCAGAAGGGTTGGGCCGGCAGCCGACCAACATGCGACCACGTACATTTGGTATCCAAGCCCTGGGCCCACAATCCGCTCCGGCTAACAGAAATATAGGGACATCTCCAACCTAGAAAAGCCCATCCAGTCAGGAATCTACAAGTCCGATGCCATCGCAATCGACCACAACCAGTATGTCGACAAAGGCTATGCCTACCAATCCAATTACGGCTCTGGCCTTCGCATCCTCGACATCACCAGTATCCCCCAGGACCCTACCGGTGCCGGAGTCGAGGAAGTTGCCTACTTTGACGTCTTCCCCGATGACGACGACTCGCAAAGCGTCAGCTTTGTCGGAACCTGGGCGTCGTACGGATACTTCAAGTCCGGGCATATCATTGTCAACACAATCGACCGCGGCGTGTTTGTTGTTAGGAGGAGCGAGAAGATGAAGGGTGGATTTCGGGCGGAGTTTTGAAAAAGGGGAAGAAAATTGTGTACAAGCGCGATAGCCGGATTGTGGTAGCGGGGGTACGATAAATATCTCTCGCTCGGGGGGGGGGTATTTCCGTCAAATGTTTTTTGATGTGAATGATCTAGTATTCCTTTTGTAAGTAAATTTAGGTGCGGGAAGATTGAGTTTGCGGTTACACCCCTTGGTATTATAGACAATTGCAAGGATAACAGTAAGCCAATTTGCGACAGATTGTTGACGTCTTCCCAGAATATCACATTTCCGGCGGTACTGTACCGTACTGGTATGGCACGTCAGCATAAGTAGCTAAACATTAGAGCTGCAACTTGAACTGCAAATCGCAACCTCCTTACCCCACTATAGCCCCCCCTACTATAATAAAAGGATCTCAACAAAGCTAATGGGTGGTATACAAGGTATTAACCAGCACTACATATTTATTTTCGCTTTAAATATTTTTTTGATTCTAGTTTCGGTTGTCATTCTTGAGGAGTTTAGGTGTAGGCAAATTTCTCGGTGGTAGGTAGTGGTGCGCAATTACAATATTTATGCTAATGTGCGATATGATACCAAATCCCATTGAAACAGCACGTGTAATAAAGGTCAGCCCTACGGTGGCCGAGGATAATCTAGAGAATTATCTATCATGCTAGCCCACCAATTTATCATACAATCTTTAACCCATTTCCGCTGAGGCAAATAGCTACTGTAGTCCAAGTCCCTCGTGCTTCTTGTAACTGAGGGGAGCAGAGTACCCCAATACTGGATCTGTATGGTAAATCAATTCAAGGGCACGAAATTAGACCAACCCTCGTCAATGCTTTATCGAAAATGCCCATAACCACCAGCCAGCCCCATTCAACGATCTCGAGCACTGTTTCCTTCGCTTCGTGGAAGCAGGTAGTCTTGTCAAGGAAGACTCAAAGACTAGGTAACATTCCGCCGTTTTGCGTACAGTCGGAATGCCAGTTATTGCGGTTGATGTAGCTGTAGTGGTGGCAGTTGTTGTGGTATTAGTGTTTTTTTAATTGTTTTCAGAATGATAGAATTAATGAGATTGGATGTTTATGGTTTGGGCTATTATGGGAAGGCTTAACTGCAATAGTTGTAACTCAAAAAAGTTTCCGGATACGACAAGATTTAGCAAAAAATGTAGACATTTCCAACCATGTACAATATCCCAGCCTGTTACACGACAAATTGGATGACCTTCGTGCTTTCACATCTTCCTCCATTTTACCGAGTATATCTATGCCTACATATGCCCCATCCGTCAGGTTTTTTTGAATGTGTACAAGGACCGCATGGACGGAATGTGGTATCGTGTGATACTTGGGTGTGAATGCGCCGAATGTGCTGATGAGGCCGAGATAGCAACACTCCAGGATCACTGCTACACACATCTAAAACCAGTCCCCCAAACCCCAACCACGTCAATATCCATATACACCCCCCCCCCCCAGATTCAAAGGAGTCGCTGCAATGTTATGCAAATCCCACAACCAATCACACTTTCTCTTTAAACCCTACCGAAATATCGAGCTCAGCTAACTGCGGAACTTCAGCAAGTGATCAACGAGTAAAACGATAACTACATAAGCACGGACTACCGGCTGGGCCCCTCAGCAAGCGAGCTCGCTGGGGTCTATACCCATGGACACCGACATTCACTATCCGCGACGGGAGATGTCCTCCAGGCCTCCCGCTTCCGAGCAACGACGAACAGGATAATCGTCCTATGAATAAGGTCATGTATACAGCATACAGCCCGTGCTTTACCGGCTTGAATAGTCTCTTTCGCATGAAGTCCTTTGGTATACGGGAGCTATGGGGTGGAGTTCCCAGTTCCTCCGCAATTGTGGCTTGCGAGGGGGGGGAGGCATTATACTTGGACGGGTTAGTAAGTTATAGAATGGCAGTTGACTAGCCGAAGCGTGCTTCTACTCGAGTACTATCACTATCTATCTGACTACAGGATATTAATCGCCAGTGTCTGAAAGCGAGCGACCTGATTGCGAGTAACGAGGGATTACGAGAGGATGATCCGTCCACCCAGCAAACCTAATATGGCCAAGCTACCTTTGAATCTTGGGCCATTTTTTGCAGGCCCCATGTTTTCCCTAGATGTCCGGTATTTTATTTTTTTTCGTCTGATATTGTACCAGCGTTTGGAATGGGTCGCCGACCGATTGGAAAAACTTAATAACCTGCTACCTAGTTGTGGGATGATTGTAGCCACTATAGTCGATGTTCATTAGCAATAAGATCCCCTCCCCGAACAAGGGGCTCAACCTTCAAGAAGGTTGTTCACTCGTTACGGTTGTTTAGGTTGGTTATTGCTCTATGAATCAGCCCTTCTACAGAATTTGCGGAGGAACGAACGCTACAAGTACTTGAGTATGGTAGCCTATCGGAAGAATAGGCGGTGAACCACGTGATGAGTTTTGGTGTGTGTGCGGTATTACTACACCATTCAGCCTCACGCCAACGTGTCACGCAAAGGCTGTGCTGTTCCTAATCAACAATTTTCAGAACTTCTTACCAAATCTCACTCCCATTCTACCCTTGTATGTGAAATATCTCGGATCCCCTTTCACCTCATACTGCAGATCTTGCCCCCACCATAATTGAAGATCCTGCAGATCTGGCGCTGGGTGTTAGAGTGTTGCAGGCCAACCAGACCGACTCAAGCGTAAAGAGGCTAAGAAAAGAAGCGGAATGGTACACGTTTGGGTATAGGTGCACGGACTGGGCAAGTGTAGCCCTTGAGGGGTAATCTTGGGTTTGCGATAGCGTTGCTAAGAACAATCCCCAAAAATAACACTTTATGGTACCAGGAGCCCGAGCTCTAGCAAGAACAAATTCTAGATCGTGCCCAAGGCCTAGTCGGGTATTTTAGAGAAACGAGTCAACAGCGATCTACTTAACAGTCGAGGAAATTTATTTTCGGGACAACTGCGATGACAAGTTCAGCTCTACCCAAGAGTCCAGTTCACTGGGGGTAATAGAGAGGAGAATTGGGCCCCAAAATCCGGATATCCAAATAATAGCTCAGAGAGCATATTACAGATTAGAAATTATGCCTCCGTTCACGCAGGCAGGCCTGCAGAACATAATTGGCCCAGATAGTCCGGATATCTCAAGAAGCATCAAGGACCAAGGCGTGGCGCCGCATCGTCGGAGAATGTACCACCAAGCCGAAATTATGTATCGGCGTGGATTGGCGGACGGAGAGATAACACTCGGGCTAGATCATCGAGATACCTCACGGAGTGTTAGGGATCTCAGCCTGGCGCTGGATCATCGGGAAAAGTACTACGATGCCGAGATTATGGATTGGCGTGCGTGGGCGGGGAGAGAGAAGACGCTCGGGGTAGATCATCGAGATACCTTGCAGAGTGTCCGGGATCTGGGTGTCGCACTTCGTCGCCAGGGAAAGTACGACGAGGCCGAGATTATGCATTAACGTGAATTAGCAGGCAGGGAGAAAACACTCGGCCATACCACCGAGATACCCCCCAAAATTCCAATAATGTTGGCGCAGTACTACGTGATCGGAAAAAGTGGAAAGTATGCATTGGCTTGCTTCGGAAAATAGGGAGAGCGCGTTTGGACCACATCACCCCGGTGTCCTACTGGGTGTTGTTGGGCTGGCTGTGACGCTTCTGGGTGAGGGAAAGTATGAAGTTGAGACCATGCATCGACACCCCCTAGGGGCTATCAGGAAGGCTCTGGGGCCAGACCACCCGCATGTCCTCGATAGTATGAATATGTTCGGCGAAACGCTGCTTGATCTGGGAGGCACGTTGAAGCGGAAGCTATGTGTCGGCGTGCACTGGCGGGCCTAGAGAAAGCCCTAGGAGCCTATCATCCAACTACCCTCGCGAGCACTAATAACCTTGGTCGTACACGATATCATCAAACAAAGTACGAAGGAGAGAGATGAGATTTCGATCTACAGAGACGGGCAGAAGAAAAGTACTTGGAAGATATCACCCAGATGCCTACACAGTACCGCAAACCTAGGTGTGATGCTGCTTGATCAGAAAAAGAATGAAAAGGCTGAGATCATCTATCGACATGCCCTAGGCGCTATGAAGAAATCTCTGGGGCCCGAACACCCAGATGTCCTCGACAGTATGAATACGTTAGGCGTGACATGGCTTGATCCAAACAAGTATAACGAGGCGGAGGTTATGCCCCGACGCCCCCCGGCAGGTGATGACAAGACACCCAGGCTAGGCCAGCGAGATACCCTACTAATTCTTAATAACCTTGGTATGGAATTGCGAAATCAGAATATGCACAACGAAGTGGAGATTAGTTATCGGTCTGCGTTGATTGGTGCGGAGAAGACACTTCGACCTAACCACCGAGATACCTTAATGTGCATCTAAAATCTGGCTGGGGCGTTTTCATAAACAGAAATAGTAAGACGGGTCAGGGATGACTCATCAGCGTGCACCGGAGGGCGAGAGAAGACCATGGGCCAAATCACCAACACACCCTCTGCAGCATCATTAAGCTAGGTTCGGTGCTATACGGGAAGAGAAAATACGACGGGGCGGAGATTATGTATCAGCGTGCAGTTAAGGAAGCAGCAAGAGCTCTTGGGCCAGGCCATCCCGCGACTCGAAAAAGTTTTAGCCATCTCTCGACATTTCTCTAGCCGGATGATAAGTGCCTTCAACGATGGATCGTGACGCGGATGATAGAGTTATGTTTCCTCAGAGATGAGATTATTTTGGCAATTTCTTTATACATCTTAACTTTTTTTCTTTTCGGAATATTCATCTGTTCGAAGGGTGGGTTCCCCTCTTTTTGGTAACGTGTTTTGAGGCGGAGGCGTCGATAGTTTAATCATTTTGATTGGAAATAAATTAGCTTTGTGATATGGGGTCTAGCTATGAATCCTCCCATTTAATCTAGGCGCTAGTTCTATGCAGGTGTAATAGTTCTAGTAGATTTTACAACGAGTTATGATTTGTGATGCGTTTTCAGAAACGCCAAGGGTGCATCAACAATACGGACCAATTCAGTCATTTCTGCATCCGAAGCAGTGCCACGTTCCTCCATTTTACCACCTAAACCACTAGCATGGCCCTCTAGCGATTCTTCCTTTGGGCCTGTCGTCTTTGATACTTTTCTTTGATGCGCTTCCTTGCCAAATCAGGTCTTGGGACAATTTCCCCCGCCGTTTCAACAGAAACATCACCCTCCATGATATGCTTTCGCAGCTTCAGAACTAACAGCTTGCCCGATCCTCCGAACTGTTTGTCATAGAAGTCCACGAAAAATAGATCGGCAGGTGACATCCTTTCTCTGAGCTCAGGGCGTTGCGGTAGAAGGTCTATCATGATTGCGTAGTGGTAGCTGATAAGTAGCGAATTACCTTTGATAGGTAGAAGTACGTCGAGGATCCTAATTAGAGCTATGCGGTGGTTCCGCTCCGGTCAGTGACCTAGTAATATTGAGTTGACATCTTGGTTCCGGATCACCTTCAAAATAGGCAAGGAAATATGGAAATCGACATGGATTCGTATGCGGGAGAAAGGTTGTATCCGAATTAATACTCATGTGCCAACACCTGGCAGGGGTAAGTACAACAATGTCTGAGGATGGCGGGGAAAGTTGTAGTCGACGAGAGTCCCAACCCCCAGGTTTTCCCAGTACAGGCATCACAGACCTCCGCCAGCAATCAATGTCGATGTCACGAAAGCCGTGTCTATGAAGCAGGGCAAGTGCAGAACTGAAATGTTCATCGGCGATGGCAAGGTCGAGATCGGCAACGAGGAGATCAGAACCATAGAGCTTCAATGGGGCGTTTGCCACAATGCAGAGCTTTATTCCATCTTTTTCAAGGATACCAGCGGGAGCTAAAGGTGATACCATTTCAGAGTTGTTTGACCGGGAACTGGTAAGTGAAGACATCTCCACAGGGTCTTAAGAGTATTGGGTCGATGGTGGTGTTGTAGAAACAGAACTTTCATGACTGAGAAGGGGATAGCTTAGTGTGTAATTACTAATCTACAATTCTTGGCAGCCTACGATGCAAGAACACTACTTGGCTATGAGTACTCATAGAAGTCAGCTTCTATCTTATCAGACTGATTACACTAGTCTTGTGAGAGCACTCCTGATCTAAGGTGACCCTAGTACAATGAGTACTGTGACTGCAGAAAGAGAGTCACCCACACTCCATCAACAATCTCTTCTACTACTGCAAGTTTTCTTCCCTCCTTCCTCTTCAGCAAGAATTACCACCTACAATATACCGCAACCAGTCCTATCTTTACCAACCCCCTCAGTAGGCCCTTGTTCATCCTATCTTGTTGATTCTATTTTCAACCTCCAGATTCCTCAATATCTCCCCTTTTCTTTTCCACAAAACCTATTTCTACTCTGAACGATTTCAGGCCACCTTCTGTCATCATGACTGATATTTATTATTGGGGCCCAGGTAATAATTATCCTACACCTAGTCCCACTATGTCTCATCAATCATTAGCCTCTGCATTACCTACAATACAGTCTCAGCAACATTTAAAGAAAATTTATACAGAGACCTCTTGTGCCCCCCTGCTATGACAGCCATTAACAATTGTGTGGATTCTTCTAGTGGACACCTCCAGAGTGGCACTGCAACCAATAGCAGATCTAATATGTTCTCTATAGGCAGAAATCTAGCCTCCCATATCTCTTTATTCAATAAGTGGAAATTTTAGAGTCCTGCCCACCTTGCCTACAAAACTCAGTTAAAAATCTGCATATGCCTAGAATTTGAAAGAGAACGTTATCTCTCATCTCTGGCATTACTGCAAACATGGTAGACTCAGAGCTAATGATAATGTATTTATATACTATAACATTCCTAACCATTTTCACCTTATATATGAACATAATCTCCATTGATTAATGATTAAGTGCACTGCTGGTGTGCTCCATGAAAGAGTTAGCCGGAGTTTTGTTTCCAACATTATGGACAAAATTGAGCAAATTCCCAGATATTCTAAATACTCCTACCATTATACAGGAACTACTACCATTTCTGTTCCCGGAAAGTAAAGTAAGGAGTGTGATGGTGGACTATCGCCTGCTGGAACGAGAAACAGCAAATATGACTAACCTAGCCTGAGTCTTGTAATTGAGGTTGGTGACTCAGAAAGTCTCAAGGAATTCCGAAATGATGCGTGTTGGTGGCTCACGAACTTGAAAGGCCTTATAGGAATGGTCATCATAATTCAGATTAGCAAAAACCATTCAAGCTTGTATTTGGAATGTTGAGAACTCATTGATGATGAGGGTTTGCTACTGACCTGCTCTTGACAACCAAAGATTCCAAGATCTACACAAAATTGAAATATTGTCACTACTGGCAAGATAATAAACAGTTTGGACTACCACAATCCGGTAATATCATACCAAACCTTTTTCAACATTGACCACGATCATGTAACCAACCTCATTATTTCCAAAAAGAACCAGTATTCCCAATGGACCAGGCCATTGATAGGTCCATAGGCTGTAGGCCAGGCCAAGGCAGGCCATTAACACAAATGGCCATGACCGATATAGGTTAAATTGGGCTGGCCAATGAAAGCCTACCAGGCCTGATAGGTGCCCATAGGCCAAGTAATCCTATATCTATTATATAAAAGAATACGATGAGGAAATGCACTATCACATGATAAAACATGCCAAGACATGTATTATGCCAAGCAAAGTGACAGGCACTCTTAAATCAACATGAACATTCTGATGTTACAGAACATGGTTGCCTCAAGTACAGATATCATAACAAGGGTTATGGTCCTGCTAATATAATAGAGGTAGAAGTAGGACTGTGTGCAGGTAAGGACTTGGGCAGGACCTAAGGTATTTCCTTTTCAAGAACAGACAGAAGTGGAGGGGAGAGCATTCTCTCATATATAGAAATATAGAACAAGTAGCCAGTAACCTTCTAGAGAGAATACATACCTCTACATCTCTATTCTCAGGCTACACATCAATCAAACTAAGCGATTCTTCTAAAACAATTCCTCTTTCTTTACCTTGCAATTCTCTCAGTTGATTTATATCTTTCTTCTC